>CAUOFW020005373.1:0-27435 GCA_963454935.2 Ilex paraguariensis
CCTATCCTCAAGCCAACGGGCAGGCAGAGGCCTCCAACAAAACAATTATCAATGGGATCAAGAAGAGGTTGGAAAAAGCCAAGGGAAAATGGGCGGATGAACTATTAAATATTTTGTGGGTGTACAGGACCACCCCTCTGTCCTCGACAGGGAAACCCCATACTCCTTGACATACGAAATGGAGGCAATTATACCCCTCGAAGTAGGGCTCCCGACCATAAGGACCCAAGCTTTCGACGAAGGGGGGAATGACCGTCAACTTGGATTGGATTAGGATCTAGTGGAAGAAAGAAGGGAGGCAGCCGCCTTGAGGATAACTAAGTATCAGGAGAAGATTTCCCAACTATACAACGGAAGGGTCAAGGCGCGAGAATTCCGAATAGGCGATCTGGTCCTCAGAAGGGTAACGGCCAATACCCGTGATCCAACATAAGGAAAATGGGACCTAACTGGGAAGGGCCTTACAAAGTGATATCAATCGGGGGCGCCGGGTCATACAGATTAGAAGGCATGGATGGAAAACTTGTAATGCGACCATGGAATGTGATGAATCTAAAGAAATATTACTTTTGAAGTATTCTCTCCCTCAAGTGCTTGCCAACGACAAAGATAAAGGTAAGGCCCTGGGGACAGAGTTCAAGGGCTCCTGTCCCCGAAGCAAATACAGGAGCAAGCCTCCTGGAAGGGCAAGACCCTGGGGACAGAGTTCAAGGACTCCTGTCCCCGAAGCAAATACAGGAGCAAGCCTCCTGGAAGGGCAAGGCCCTGGGGACAGAGTTCAAGGGCTCCTGTCCCCGAAGACAGTTCAAAAAAAAAAACACTACTGTACGCAAAAAAGGAAAAAAATACTCTTGCTTTATTTCAAGAAGAGGGGCTTTGCGTCCCTAAAGGCTACAAAAGAAAAAAGAGTACAATCAAAAAAGAAAAAGGGGCTTTCATCTGGCCCCGGGCATCTCCACAATATCAGCCGAGGACGAGTCAGCATAAAAAGGTTGAGAAGCTTCTGGAGCAGGCAGAAGGAGAGGTACTTCGACAACAGAGAGACCTTTAGCAACATGAGGATCAGGGGCATGGTCCGGCGGGGCCTCTTCGGACAAGTCCACTATTACTGCCTCGGGCAGATCCGCCGAAACTTGCACCGGCATTGGGATCTCATCCTCGGCAGCAATCTCTGCTTCGGCCCGTTCCACCTCCGCCGAGGGCACGTACTTGTGCATCTGGAAGAGCGGGGAGTCTGACGGGATTCCAGCAGACTGGAGCGCCTCGTCCCACCCTTTCTTGAAGAACTCCTTGTTGTTTTCCTCAAGAGCAAGGAGCACGTCATCGGCAAACTCATCTCGGAGTTGCTCCTCCAACTTCCTGTTCAGTGCCTCGGCCCTGATCCTATCCAGCTCCTGGGTGAGAGCCAGACAGCTTTCCTCTGAGCCAACCGCCCTCTCCTCCGCCGCAGAGAGCTGCTGCGTCTGCTCGGTGATCCTCCCCTCAGCATCGACAAGGGCAGCACTTAGCTTTTCAGCGCCAACCTTAGCCAACTTGGCATCCTTGAGGAGTTGTTCGATTTGAGCAGCCTGCCCCGCCAGGGTAGAATCCCTGGCAACTACGTCCTCCATAGCTCTGGCGAGGGCCCCCTCCGCTTCTTCCTTCTGCTCTCAGGCCCGCTGGAGGTCCATCCTAGACCCATGGTACCGCGCAGCTATTATGGAGATCTGTTGAGTGGCCTGCAAAGAAGGGAAAAGGCGTGTCACAAAAATGGAAAGCGAGAGAGAAGAAACCAAAGCAAAAATGAACTTACCACCAGGGAATTCTGGATGATAGAGCGAAACAACACGTTCGTTGATCGCCCCCTGTGAGCCGCCATGTCGGCCTCGAAATGCAGCGTCTCACTCACTGCATTGGCGACATGAGGGTCCAGCAAAATGGAGTCATCGACCCTGATCACTCGGTTCATGTGATCGGTGGCTCGGGGATTCCACTCCACGGCTTCCACTGTCGGCGGAGGGGAAGGGGGAGTCTGCTGCTGCCGTTGTTGCTGTTGTCGTTGCTGTTGCTGTTGCTGTTGTTGCGGAGGAGCAGGGGGTAGCCCACGGCCTCTCCCGCTTTGCTGCTGAGCGGAAGATGCCCTGGATCCCCTGCCGAGGCCATCGTGCCTATGTTTGACCCTTCTCTCCTCCTCTACCTGAGGATCCCGATCACGCACTTGACCCCGACTGAGAACTCTTAAGGATGGGGTGGAACCGGTCCCTGCAGATGGGGCGCCGCTGGTCGATCCTCGTCCCCTCCCGGCAGCAAGAGCTTGCCTCTGCCTCAGGAACCCCAGGTCAATACGAGGCGTGCTGGACATCGCGACCTCGAGGGCGTCCTCGGAGTCTAGAGATTGTAGGATTTGGAAGTCCGGCCACAAATCTCCTCCCGAAGTCCCCACCTCGGCGTCCGAAAGAACAAAGTCCTCTCTGACCCCGAGCTCTTCAACTTCTCCCTCTACTTCTGCCTCCGAAGCCCGATCAGGGTCTTCTTCCAAGTTTTCCTCGACCTCTTGCCTCGCCGCCTGATCGAAGAGTTCAGACCACCGCGAAGGCTCAAAAGGCTGAGGAAGCTGTGAAAATTTCTTATACCCGGGGTGTAATTCAGCAGGATGTGGGCAGCCCGGCCGAACCCGTTGTCACCAGTAAATCTCCAAACCGTGACTAGGTCGGCAAAGTTCACCAGCGACCGAGGGGGAGGAGCTGTTTCCCGAGCAGGGATATCTGCACAAACAAAAAAGTAGTCATGAACATGGGAAATCTGGAGAACAAAATAATAAACCCGAAGGAACCGACGTACTTGTCGTTCTCCATTCCAAAGGGCATAACAAGCCGTTATACTCGGGACCAACACCTCTCTGCCAAGATCCCTTGAAGATAAGAATATCGTCCTTGTACCCCTTGTCCGAGTCGGGAAGATGAGTTACAAGGTACATGGAGGGGTCCCTGGCTTTGAGGTAGAAGTGTTGTTGAGGCATGACTCTCAAGAGGGAATAACAAAAAAGGAGATCGTTCAGCCCAATATTTACCTCGAGATGCCTATTGAGCTCTAAGACCCCCATAATTATTCTGAAGACATTAAGGCAACACTGCCCGGGGAAGAGGCGGAAGTGAGAGAGGAACTGGAGAAGTAAAGGGGGTAAAAAACCTAATTCCGCCCTCTATTATGGCCTTAGTATAAAAGGGCATAGCATCCTCGGCCCCGAGGGTAGGAGAGTGCACCACCGGGTCATAATCCTCTATGTCTACGTACGGGGGAATGCTGTACTTGACCTTAAACCTATTAATCTGCTCACCACCCTTTACTTTATACTTCCCCGACCCCGAAAAACCAGCCTGAGGATTCTCGGGAGCAGGGCGACGACGAGGCATCTCTAAGAAAGTGAGAAAGTGGAGGGTGTTTTTCTTAAAAATCCCTGAGGAAGCTTCCCGAGGATTAGTCGCTAAGTATCAACCGGAGACACCTCCAGTCATCGGAAAACAAAAAGGGATAGGAGGAAGAGAAGAGGAAAGATACTAGGACTCACCCGAATGTCAAACGGAGTTTTTTCTTAAAACCTTTAGGCGACTCCTTCCAGAAAGTTCAGAAGCAACGATGGGTCTGCTGGCCTTAAGACTTTAAGGAAAAATGGGCAGTTGACGATGGGGGAGGAAAGAGATCTCCGGCGAAGATTCAGGAAAAGGCTCTCTTGAGGAAGTTCGGAATGGCGAAACAAGAAAATGGAAGAGGAACCCCATTTATATAGTGGCAGTTTCATCATTGGGCGCGAAAAACGAAAAGGCGCATTTAATGCACACGACATCCTAAGCAGGGGAAAGCGGCTCGAGGCAATGATGAAGCATTTGTGGTTGTTGGGAAACCCTTCGTCTCCTTACGACGCGTGCCCTCGGTGTCAGAAGATCGAAGGCTGGGGGGCAGTTGATGGGACTTTTCTGAAATACTCCATGATGAAGACACGTGTCCTCGGTATTACCAAAACACTGTTGCTAAGATCATGCACCATCGGCTCACAAAGGTCCCTCGCTCCGAGGTACTTGTCATATGGGATCATGGCATTCAGTATGTTTTACAACCGACACGTAGCCTCGGTCTGATATTGTACCTCGGTCGGTATACCTCCCTCGGTTCCGAGATGAGCCTTTCCTCGGTGCCGAGAGGTACCCCGTCCTGGACGCCTCCTCTGCTCCAGGATAAGCTATTGACGTACAGGTCATTAGCCTAGGCTAGTCTAGGCTATTCATCATGACCTCGTCTTACACAATTAGTGTCATAACGTACAGGAATGCAGGGGCCACAGCCAATGGGGGATGGACGCGTGGCATATGATGTCACATCAAAGACAGAAAAACCGCATGCCGTTGCTGACACGCGACTTGGGAAAACAAACGATTAATTACACCATTCCCTTGACGAGACTGCATTCAATGCGGTAAGGCTCGGAAATGAAAGGCAATAAATGTTCCTAATACAGAGCATTTATTGCATCCTCCCCGAGAGGAGTTCATTGTACCGTCGGCATCCCGATGATGCAGCATTGATTGCTCGGGACCCCGAGCAGTTAAGAAGAGAAGACATTCCTCATCAGAATCAGTGCGCACACTGCCTGTACCTAATGATCACCTACTGACTACACTGACAGCAATCATGAGCTTTTGAGGTATAAATACTCCTTGCAAAAGGCAAGACGGTATGCAACAAAAAACTCTTTACTACAATACACACTCAGTGTTTTCTTCTTCCTCTCTCTCTCTCTCAAAGACTGACTAGATCGTCGGAGGGGATACGCCGGAGAACACTCCGGCGCCCTTCTAACTTGTTCTTCTTTGTTCCAGGAACCTTTCTTCAGCCTTACTGGATCGTTCTTCCGCTCCCCCAGGGTCTCCTGTTGCCGTTCCAGGTTACCACCGGACCTCGCAGGCTGTCCCAAGCAGCGTGGTTGGTCACTCAACTGACTCACTCGAGTTCACCAAGGGAGAGATCTGTTCTCGTTTTTATATTGTGCAAGATCCTGCACGCACAGAATATATATATAAGTCTGAACGATTAAGAGATAAAACACTTCCGAAATTAAAACAATTGATTAATGATGTTTTGAATTCAATGCTCTATGTAATTTTAAAGTTGAATATGTTTTCCCCTTTGGGAGTACTCAATTTTTACGTTTTGTTGGTACATTTTAATATTATATATAATTTACTGTACTAGTGTGTAATATTATATATAATTTATTGTACCAATGTATATTGTACATTCATGAATCTTTATATAAAATGATTGTATATATACATGCATCATATTATTATATATATGTATAACTACATATATGTATATGAATATTATCTAATGTATGAATTGTATTAATTTGATACATGTATATTTTTAATATATGAATGAGTTGTATATATGAATCTTATTTGTTAGATACATATATATTTATGTATGCATGAATAAGTTATATACATGAACTCTAAAATGTTCTAAGAGTTTATAAATAGGACTTTGAAGTTGAACATTTGAATACTTATGTGACCTCATACAACATATTATAATATTTCATAACATATTACACACACTCGAGAGTTTAGGCCAAAAAAATGGTGTTTTTATAGTGGAGCTTTGAATTTAATCACTTATGCAAAGTTGGTTAAACTCAAGTTGTCGGACTGTTGTGTCCTAGAGGGAACAAGTTATATGAGAATGTATGTTGCATCAAATTTTGTGCTTTGTCATCCACAATGGGCTTGAATCTCTTTAAAAGAGAGCGAGATACTTGCGCCTCAGTCTGGCTTGTTTCGTATCAAGTTTTAAATGTTTTATATTTTGCCTCTTAATTTATGCAATTATATCAACAATTTTAAGGAGATTCAAACAAATGGAATATGTACTTGAGAAGCTTGCACACTACATTGGAGATTTTTACAAGCCTTTTCAACTAATGAGAGCCCAATTCAAGAAATGGAGAGAATTCAAAGAGACCTTACGAAACAAGCAAAAAGAAATGTCCCTGGATACATTGAATGCACGTATCTATATCCACATAGAGGAGGAGGGAAGGGTAAAGATGTACTCGTGATTTCAAAGAGTAATGTTATCACTATTAAGGCACGCTTTCTTTACTCAAATAATTTGTGTACAAATAATAACTATAGAAATACTTATATAAATCCCGAAAAAAATTAAATTTATATAAAAAATGGCAAAACAATAATTAGACACTATAGTATGAGTTGAAAATCCAAATTTTTCTAGAATTCAGATAACGAATCAAACCTCACCGTTGGATTTGTCTCACGAAATCTAGTTACCCAGTCAATTTTTGTCGAATTCTAAGACAGTCAGATTTTTTTTTGCGTTTTATGAGTCGACGGAGTGTCGCATGATCAAAATATACGCGATCGAGAATAAAGTGTGAAACGTGAAAAATAATTAAATTTAGTTCAAATAAAAATATATATTGAACTTGAAATAGAACGAAATTTAATTGATTCGGGACGAAATTGAACCAAAAAAGGCGGACGTGTGGCGCAACGAGGGCCAAGTATCAAAAGGGTATAAATAGGGGAGAAAAATCAAATTTTCTCCTCATACCCAACTGATTTTCAGAAAAAGAGAGAAGGGAGAGAGGAAAGAGAAGAATCAAGGGTTTTCAACTTCGCTATGCGATTTAGGGCCAATCGTTCATCGAATCGACTCGGGCCAAAAATTAAAGTTGATCTACATGGCGAGGGCTACGTCTACATGCCAAAAGGCACGGATTTTGACGAAGTCCAAAAAATAGAATTTTTAGAAATCAATGTTTAAGGCTTGATTTGGGTTCTTGGGAGCTTCCTACTATGAGTATTACGCTTCAAGAGGTAGAGTTATTCTCCTAGTTAGGTTTATTTCCAATCTAGGGTTGAAATATGAAATAGGTAGAATGTTAGAGATGTAATCTCATGTATGACACATACCTATTGTGATTGAAATGTGGAAAGTGGGTTTAAGAATGGTTAAAATTAATTATTGCATGAATTGGGTTGTTGAAATTGCCTGCTTGGTAATTTTCATGAGAAATGTAATGAATTGAGTATATTGTATATTTACACGATTTTGTGTCTTGTGGATATGATAAAATGTCTTGCATGATATGAGCATGTTATTTGAATCCAATTGATATAACATGTTTTGATGATGTTGTAAATTGTAATTACATGCTTATGATATAATTGATAGTTTGGAATATTGGTTGAGATGAAATATTGTTCATAATGTGCTCATGACATATTGAACATGACTTGAGATTTGTAATTGTACATTATATTTGTATATGCATGAGAAACATCACATTCGTGAGCATGTGGCATAAATGTGGGTGTGTACATGATTTTGATCAAACACTACTCTTGGTGAATAATACGTGGGCTCGGGAAAGTTGTATCAAGGTTCGACTGAGTCACATGAGTTGAACTAAAAATAGGGTCAAGATTAGCAAGAAAATCTATACTATCTCTCGGGTGCAAGACCCTGTAATTTGGATATGCATTCCATTGGTATTGAGTCCATAAAGTGTGTCGGCATATGCAGAACCGTTGGTAGAAGTCCATAAATGCCGTGTCGGTTGGGTACTCATTGGTGAAAGTTCATAAATACCCACCCAAGCAATACCTGGAATTTATAATGGTCATTGGATGTATAACATCAATGGCGGGGCTTGGAATGCCATAATTCATATGCATGACATTGCATGTGTTGTGGAAGTCGTTGAAAGTTTGGGTTGCATTGTATATGTGAGTCTCACTTCATAACATGACATGACATTATGACATTCATTCTTGAAGTTGCATGTTCTTAGATGAATGCTTGTTTGATTGTTGTATTGCATGTGAGCATTTCATATGCATCTGGATTGGGAAGTAGCCTTTTTAGGAGATACCCTATTTAGCATGACTCACCCTTTATAGGACAACATTTCAGGTGTGGGACAAACGCTGGTGGATGGCTCTTACTTTGACCCTCATTGATGAAGAAAGTCTGTTTTAGATTGTATTTTTGTAAAATAAATGTGTAAATATTTTTGGACATGTAATATGGTGAAAAGGAATTGTAAAACAAACTTATATGAACTGTATTTTGTGTCAAATTGTACGTTATATGAGTTTGAGTAGATGTTATATAAGATTGGATAAATAGGAATTGAAAAATGATCGAATCGAGGGAAAACTGAGTTTTTTTACCAGTAGAACGTTGGTTATGTACTTGTAGAAAATTTTCAGAGAGCTCTTCTATCTGTAGAACGCTGATTTTCTACCAGTAGAAGTATTCCAATGAGTTTTTCTACTGGTAAAACGTTGATCTTCTATCGGTAGGTCTTCCTTAATTTTCAAAAAATTAAAATAATCTTGCTAAACCTCCAGGTCTAGAGTCCTTTTGTTCAATGGATGTAAGTGGAGCAATATTTAAGGACAAAATGATATATATTGGACCTTAAAATGGTCAAAAGATTGAAATGTACATAGGTTATGCGTTTGGGAGTGCCTGGTACAAGAGAGACTCTGCCCCAAACTCTGTGTTGTTTATGATTCCGGTGAAAGGGATGTTGTGCTATGGTGTTGGGTTATGCAACATTTACAGATTTTTTCACGAGTTGATGGTTACTCAACGAACAGACAAAGGACACCCGATTTTAGGGGCGTCATATCTTATTTGAAGCATAGTAAGAAAGCTTTGAAGAAACGATGGTAGATTTTAATATAATAGTGAAAATTCAAATCATGAGAATATGAATCAATGACCTCCTTCATATAGTAAACTTTTAGTGCTTGTTTTGTTTGTGGCAAGAGTTGACATATTAATCTAATTTGCAAATTTTGTGAACGTGAGGTTTACATCAAACTAACGTTATCGAGGAGTCAATTATGGCGATGTTTATAGACATCAATATGGTTGAGACCACTAAAGGAGTGTTGTGCAGACTCTGGTGCTAATTGACATGTCTGTTATGATACAAAAATGGTTCGAATAATATATTCCCTATTAACAAACAAACAAAAAAATTTATGGCTGGTAACTCTCATGCAAGTAATGTTCTTGGGAGTGGAGAGATCGAACTGAAGTTTAACAAAGTTGGCTTCAAACAAGTTCTAAAATCTGATCAATATGTAATTTCTAAAAATAGTGTTTTTGTGGGCAAGGGTTGTGCATGGTATGCTTAAATTGAGTATTGAGAATAATGAAGTATGTGCAAGTTCTGTTTACTTGCTTTTTTGTGTTAATTTTTGTCATGCTCGTTTATGTCATATCAATAGTAGACATGTTGGCATAATGAGTAGCTTATGATTAATTCTAAGATTGACAAATGATTTTAAAAAATGTGAAACTTGCATTAAAGCAAAGATCACAAAAAGGCCTCATAAAAGTGTTGAATGAAGTACCGAATTGCTAGAGTTAATTCACATTGATAATTGTGAATTTGAAAGTATTTTGAACCATGGAGGAAATAAATATCTTATCACTTTTATTGATTTTTTTTAAGATATTCATATTTTTATTTGATAAAAAAATAAGAGTGATAAATTCAAAGAATTTCTCCATGTTAGTTTATTCTAGTGCTTTTTACAATCTTTGGAGTAAAGCTATATTAACACCTTGTTTTTAATTGGTTGCCACATAAAAAGACTAATTGACTCCTTTTGAGTTGTGGAAAGGGTATAAGCTTAATTTGGGATATTTTAAAGTGCGGGGTTTTCTAACCTATGTTAGATTACTTGATTCCAAAAGACCCAAATTAGGTGTTAGAGTTGCTACTTGCGTTTTTATTGGATATGCTTTAAATAGTTCAGCTTATAGACTTTTAAATCTTGAACACAATGTAATTTTTGAGTTCAGAGATGCTATTTTTCATGGAGAAAATTTTCATTTTAAATTAAAAATGGGGGGGGGGGGAGAAGTTAGAAAATTATTTGGAATGATTTTAACTCTTTTGCTCCTATTTTACAAAATCAACTAAATTCTAATTTTGAACCTAGGAGAAGTATTACAAGAAGCATTATCTTCAAATCATGCTATTTTTTGGAAAGAAGCCGTAAATGACGAGATTGATTCACTAATTTCTAAAAAATCTTGGAAATTTGTAAATCTACCACCAGGCTCTAAAACTATTGGGTGTAAATGGGTTCTTAGAAAGAAAATGAAACCGGATAAAACCTTTGACAAGTATAATACTAGACTTGTTGCAAAAGGTTTTAAATTCAAAGAATACCTTGACTTTTTTTGATACTTTTTCTCCTGTTACTAGAGTGACATCCATTAGACTTTCAATTACAATTGTTGCAATTCATGATTTACGAATTCATCAAATAGATGTAAAAACTGTTTTTTTAATTGGGGACCTAAAAGAGAAAATTTATATGGACCAACCCAAAAGATTCAATCAGCTTGGATAAGAAAACAAAGTGTGTAGATTGACTAAGTCACTTTATGGCTTAAGACAAGCACTCAAACAGTGACAAGAAAAAGTTGATTCTTCCATGATTGAAAATAGCTTTAAGTCAAATAAGTGTTTAAGTGTATCTACTATAAATCTTTTGAAAATTCACATGTTCTTATTAACCTCCATGTGGATGATATGTTGATATTTGGCTCTAATTTGCATGTTATTGAAGAGATCAAAAATATGCTTTGTAGCCAATTTGATATGAAAGATCTTGGAGAGGCTAATTTTATTTTGAGTATGAAAATAACCAAAACATGTGAAGGTATTTTTCTTGATCAGTCGCACTATTTTGATAAACCATTGAAAAAATTTAACTTTATTGATTGCAATCATGTGATTACTCCTTTTGATTCAAGTGTTCACTTATACCCCGTCAAAAGTGATGTTGATATTGTTAATCAAAAGGAATATGCTAGAATGATTGGTAGCTTGTGTTATGCGACTGATTGTATTACACTTGACATTGCGTATGTAGCGGGGGTACTTTGTAGATTTACTAACAAGCCTGAAAGAGATTAGTGGCATGCCATGGAAAAAAATAATGAAATATTTATTTGGTACCAAAAAGTATGGCTTGTACTTTGTTGTTCTTGAAAGTTATTGTGATGTGTTTTTGAAATACTTTGGCGGGTGACTCTCTCTCTACCAATGGTTATATTTTTAAATTGGGTGGTGATGCCATATTTATTGAAAATCTAACAAACAAACCATTATTGCTAATTCCACCATGGAAGCTAAGCTTATTGTTTTAGTTTCAAGTAATGAAGAAGCAAATTGGTTGAGGAACTTATCATTTGAGATCCCTTGTTGGGAAAATCTAGTCTCACATCTTGATTCATTGTGATAGCACTTCCACAATTGGTAGAGTAATAAACCATTATTATAATGGTAAATCCAGACCTATCAGGAGAAAACAAAGTATTGTGAGATCATATTTGAATAGTGGCATCATTAATGTAGAGGATGTTAAATATTCTGATAATCTTGCAAACCCATTAGCCAATGTCTTGGGAAGAGAAAGGATCTAGAACACATTGAGAGGGATAGGGTTGAAGCATATACAATCAAGAGACACGTATGAGGATTCCCAACCAGGGGACCAGAGATCTTGAGTACTGAGATCAATGGAAAAAAACAAATCACATGGTGGTCGTAAGAAATGCACTATCTTTTAAATCATTTACTGATTGGAAAACCTATGTCTATGGTGTGAGTGCATTTATCCTGTATTGTATGGAGGTTGAGTTGTTAAAAAATTCTTAATGAAAATCTATAGCTCTTATGAGTGGCGTATCAGAATTACAAGAGCACTCTTAACAAATTTCACCTATATTAGTGTGGGAGTGGGCCCACTTTTTATGAGAATTGGGCTGATTATCAAAAATGAACACTAAAACTGAGATGGACACAGGGCCATAATGTGTCGGCTACTAAAGCTTATGTCAACACCTGGATTTTTACGTGTGATCAGTAATTTTTTAATTCCCCTCAGTAGTCAAAATTCAAGTCTCAGACCACTCTGCCTTTGGGGTAGAGGTTACTGTTTCACTAAGTGAAGTTTCAATGCAGAGCACACCTTCATGATGCATAATGATCCCTCTTTGGCTGATAAACTCTCTTGCATCATGCATTTTTAATATTAAAATGAGTGGGAGAATGCTGGTACATTTTAATATTATATATAATTTACTATATATAATTCATTATACTAATGTGTAATATTATATAAAATTCATTGTACTAATGTATAATGTATGTAAATAAATCTTTATATACAATGTATTATAATATATATATATATATATATATATAAATGTATAACTACATACATGTACATGAATATTATCTAATACATGAATCATATTAATTAGATACATGTATGTTATGTGTACATGAATAAGTTGTTACATGAATCCTATTTATTAGATACATGTATAAGTTAGATGCATGTATATTATATATACATGAATGAGTTATATACATGAATTTTAGAAGGTTCTAAGAGTCTATAAATAGGATTTCTAAGCTGAGCATTTGAACACTTATATCACATCATACAACACATTATAACACTTCATAACATAATATCCACACTTGAGAGAGTTCGTTAAATTTATACGACAAAGTTATCGGGCAGTTATATCCTAGAGGGGACGATTCATATGAGAAAATCTATTGCATCAAATTTTGGGCTTTTGTCATTTGCAAAGGGCTTGAATATCCTTAAAGAGAGCAAGATACTCACGCATTAGCTTGAATTGTTTTGTATCAAGTTTTAATTATTTTATATTTGCTTCTCAATTTATGCAATCACACCAACAACTTTTAATTGCAATAGATTTCAAGGTCTTTGACATGAGTCAAACAAATTGTAAAGACTTGCAAAACTTATGACATACGTGATGTACGTCCAAATGCAAATCTTGAAACAAAAAACCATCATTTCCTCATTCGTATGGTTAATAATATTCACCTTAGTAAGTATAAGATGAATGTATCAACCATGAAATTTTGTGTATCCAAGATATATTTGACATGTATCTAATACGTATCCACAAATATCCAACAATACGTATCAAATACAAATATATCACCCCAATCAAAATATACGTGCTAAACTGCTATATACGTAAACACCTAATGACAAGGGATTGGGTTGCATCACAGACCATAATATTCAACATCCAATTAAATGGCGACTTTAACCACAATATTGGTCACTATGATTCCAAATCAGAGGCCAACCATCAAAGTGGTCAAACTATAGTCTGACATTTTTTATTTTTTTTTGGGGAAAAGGGATCACAGGGCCACCGCATAGCACTTGTGGGTCAATAGATCTTAGAAATAGTTTTTGGGTCCAAAAGAACAACTCTATATCATAAGACAAATTTTCCCTTAATGGGAAGAGGTTATCTATAGACGCATACTTTCAAACTGTGCACGTTTAGCAACACAAAAGACTGAACCACGAACATTGGGCATGATTTTATCAAATTTCCCAACCAAAAATCAGTAAAAGAAAGAATTCGTAATCTAAAACAGATATTCTTTGTGCAAATCTTTTCTGGATAAAAAATTTAGGAAAACAGTTTCTCTATGCAATGTCATTGGTTGATACAAGATCTCTAAACAAATTCCTCTAATCTAATCGATTATGAACTCTATAATCAGAATCAACACACCTATTTTAACAAAAACTTGGTTTAAAGTCATGGAGTAAAAGAACTCTAGAACGGCCACAGGTATAAAACCCGGAAAAATTTGAATTTTTTATGAAAAATGGCAAAACGATAATTTGTCACTATAATGCGAGTTAAAAACTCGTATTTTTCTAGAATTCGGATAAAAAAAACAGACTTCACTGTTCGATTTGTCTCGCGAACTCTAATTATCCAGACAATTTTCGTCAAATTCCGAGATAGTCAAATTTTTTACGTTTTTTTAGACGACCTGGTGTAGGGTGACCTAAAAAACGACCCAAATTTTTTTTTTTTAAATTTTATTATAATTTAAAAAAAGTTCATATAAAAATATCCTGAACTTAAACCGGGACGAAATTTAATCATTTTAGGAAGAAAACGGACTCGGGAATGAGAGATGCGTGGCGCGACGTGGACAAAGCATTAAAAGGTATAAATAAGAGACAAAAACCTGATTTTATACACAAAAAAATCTGTTGAGTTACTGGTTCTAACGTTGGAAGAGGATGAGCGGAAAAGGAAGAAAAAAGTCAAGATTCAAGACATATCTCTACGATCTACAGAGTTCCGTCTGTCAGAATCCTTCAGGCCAAATATTAAAGTTGATCTACGCGACAAGAGCTACGCAATCATTCCAAAAGGACAAGTTTCACCGAATATTCAAAGACGAAATTTTGGAAAAAGTTTGGTTTTGGACGAGAATTGGGTTCTTGGAGCTTCCTCGCATTGTCTTACGCTTCAAGAAGTAGGATTTTCATCTTAATTAAGTTTATTTTCAACCTAGGATGACTATATGAAATGAGTGGGCTATTGTATGTATTTTAACATTTGCCTATTGTAGTTGATATAATGGAAATGAGTAAATTCAATTCTAGTATGAATTAATAATTAAAAATTGTTAGTTTGTGATTTCTTGAAAGTTTTGATAATTGGATATGTAGAAATCCCTTAATCTGATTTTTTTGAGTTATGTGATAAATTTGGACATTTTATGTAATTACATGATTTGGTGTCTTAAAGGTATTTGATTAAATGCCTATGTGAAATAAAGTATTTTAATTGCATGAGATTATGTGAAAACATACTTGAAAATTGTTGTTAGATAAAAATGTTGATATATGATTGATAATGTATTGACATTGTGATGATTTATGAAAATTATATGTTTTAGATATAATTGCCTATGGAATGTGTTGAAATGTAAGTTGAAATAGTTCATATAACATTTATTACATATTGGACATGATATTAATATTGTAATTGTTCATTACATTGCATATGTACAGAAACATCGCATTTGGTGGGTGTGTGTGCATAGTTTGATCAAACACCATTCTTGGTGAATGATATTTGGGCTCGGGGAAAGTTAAATCGAAGATTCGATTGAGTCGTATGATTTGCATGAAAAACTTCTATCGGATATAGCAAGCAGGGCTAGATTCTCCCTCAGGTGCAAGACCCAATTACTTGTTTCATACACTTTCCCGCTGTAAAATTCCAAGAGCGTATGACAGTGTATGGAACTAGCGATGTGATTCGAAAATTCGATACCTAACAAAGACACATGATTTTGTTTTATAAAATAGTCATTCGATGTGTAACATCCAACAAAGACACATGATTATGTTTTATAACAAAAACACAAAGTTTATTTTAAAAAGATCATTGAACGTATATCATCAATGACGGATTTATACATATTGGCATTACATGTGTTACGGGAGTCAGTGAGGGCTTAAGTTGAAATGCATGAATGAGTTTCATCTCATTTCATGGCATGACATGGTGATTTCGAACATTGAATTATATATTCTTGATTAGAATGATTGTTGTTGCATATGGACATTTCATATGCACTTAAGTTGGGGAGTAGCCTCCTTAGGAAATATCCTATTGAGCGTGGCTCACCCTTTATGAGAAAACATTTCAGGTGCGGGTTATACACCGGTGAACGACTCATATTTGGGGCCTCAAGGATAAAGAAAAGTCGACTTGTGACTTCGAAACCTTGTTTTGTAAAACTTTTGTGAAATTCAGAATTGGACATGTAAATCTATGGCAATGATTGTAATCGAACTTGTATTAACTATGTTTGATGCATAAATTCATGATGTGGGAGTATGAATTGATATATACTAAATCTCGAATGGGTCATGTGATTAAATATTATATGATCGCACAAGTTGTGTTTTTAGTAGAATTTTTCATACAAATGAGACTTTGTTCAAATTTCATTAAATTATGGGTTCCGATAAATGAGACATAACAGCGTGATATCGAGTTACATGATATCTACTGGTATATCATGGGTTAATGAGATGATCAACAGGTTGACAAAAGAAACTGATTTTTGAGGCGTCAGAACAGGTAAAACACATGGTTGTTGTAGTAATCTTGGGGTATTGAAATTCTGGAACACCCAAAGCTATGACATGTAAAATAGCAGGGCACCGCTTGTAGATAAGGCACCCATAGTGGGCTAGGTTTTGCAGGAACAAGCACAAATAGAAGAAAATTCATCAATGAAATAATTCAGATAATTGGCTAAGGATAATTATTCTTATCACCTCAATATTTGATGCTGCTGGTTTACGTGGTTTTGCACAGGAAAAAAAATATTTTACTGTCTAATTTTCTTGAAACTAAATAGTGAAATAGAAATTTGAATGTACAATGGCAGTAAAATTGTATTAAAAAATATGAAGAGAAAAAGAGAAGCATGAAAAGCAGCAGTTTTGGACAGTGAAATATATCTATTTTCTTGTTCAAAAAAAAAATATATATCTATTTTAATATTCAACTTCACTGAATCCAATTTCACTGTCCAATGGCAATAAAATTGAATAGACAGAAATACAAATTTTCATTATATTGAAAAAAATTGAAAAAAAAAGATAATAGGAAGAAAATTAGTGATTAGGGAAAATAATTTTTATATTCGTGTCAATACCCGTGAAAAAGAAATAGAGAAAAGGGACCAAAGATCCACTGGTCATTCCTTTTCAGTCATTAAATACACGCTGCCGTCTTTTGGGATAAGATGTCCACAAAAAAATTAGTGGACAAAAATACCATTGAGAAGCCGGTTACTATGCATGATTAGCATAACCTTACCGCCTGTTTAGATTCACTTTCTTAACTTCTCGTTAATTTACAAATTGCAGTCGCTACAAATCAAAAACAAAGGCGCATTCTACTCTCTATCAATCACGATTTTATTGTTAAAATCAACTGCAAATCATCTTCCCCTTAAAAAACTCTGAATCTCGATCGCTACAAAATCCTATTATATGATTCTTAATCATAGAGATATTGAATCAACATTATTTCAGAGATCATTCGAAATAGTAGGGTTCCAAGTAAGTTTTTTAGAATCATACATCAGCAATATTTGAGAAATACATTGTTTAACTCCTCTTTTTTTTTTTTTTTTGCTATTTTTTTTGGGTTCCCTTCGGATTGGTTTGATTTGCTCAACAATGGTCCCATCATTTACAACAAATTTAATTCCCCGGACAATGTCGTGAATTGCCTAGCCCTCGTGACATTGGAATTATTGTAGAATTCCCTCACAATGCATACAACCTCGTTGCCCAATGGCCTCATGAATTTCTCCCAGCCCCTTTTCTGTAACATACTCCAAATGCCCATGTGCAAAAACTCCTCAAACATGACTTCCCGTTCATCAATGATAGTTTTGGAAGAGAAAGTGAGATCATACCTGTCATGTTGCTTATCATTCTCGAACAACAAAGGGTTGTAGGTTGGGACTACCCTTGATGCTTGCTCAAACAACCCAGATTTTGCTCCTCTTTGCGGCCGAAATTTTGGTCCAAAATTGTAGAAATTAATCGATTAAAAAGAGTTTGGGGCTTTGGATTTGAGGTTTGGTGTCCTAAGATTGAAGAAAAATCAATGGGCATTGAGTTTCCAAACTTGGAGAAAGGCTTTGGGGTACTAGGGTTTCCAAAAAACTGGTTTGGGAGGCAAAATGACGATGAACGGCAAATACAGGATTTATATTCGCGTCGTGGCATATAAAGGCCTATCTTAGTGTCTGAACACCTTCAAAAAAACTGGTTTCCACTGTCTTTTTCCAATTTTTTTTTTTTTTTTGTTCTTTCTCTCTTTTTTAAAAATACATTTTGACATAAAAACTGAAATTTTTTGAATTTTTTTTAAAGCAAAGATAAACAGTATGTTCATGAAAAATTAACATTCTCCGATAGACTCAAAGGTCTGAACAAATTTTCGTAAAAATATATATTAGTATGTTTGAACTACATTTATAGTTGCTTTAAAAAATGGCATTTCTTGAGCTCAGCCACCTCCTCCATTAGACGGGCATTCTTTTCTTTTAGCTCATCTTTCTCCTTCTCTGTCTCCGAAAAAATATTCACAAGTTTCTGCTCAGCTGAAGAGAAAAGAACAGTTCCCAACGACGATAAGGAAGGAGAAGAGCCACCTGGGGAATCGCCCCTCCTACGCTTCCTAAGAGAGGTGTTGGCATCTTCACCTTCATCAGACTCCGAAGAAGAAGGATCAGAGTCTGGGTAAGAAACAAAATCCATAGCAGCTCTCACAGTGCTGAATAGAAAGAGGTTGTCTGATGTCATTAGCTCAGGAAAAGACATAGGCTCAGCATCGATTATCTGCTCGACTCTCATTGCCTCCACCAGGTCTAGGTTAGGGGCACCTGCAAAGCAAAACAAATTATTCCCATGAGAGCACGCCATCATAGAGCCTAGGTAGTGAAGGCAACCAAGACGCTAACCTGTGTAAGAATAGCTCCTCTAAGACCGTGGAATTCTGCACTCTCTGTAACGCAGCTCAATGGACCTCGAAGAGACCCCAAAAACAAAAAAGAAACGTTGAGCCCATCCCTCAGGAGGGGAAGGAAGATCAAGCACTAGACGTCGCAATTTAAAGTGCCTCCATCGAAAGCTAATGAAGCTTGGGACCTCATCCTCTTCAAGGTCAAAAAAGTAAAGGAACTCAGCTACAGTAGAAAACTCTGAGCGGATCAACTCTGACACCATTCATATCAGATAGACCTCTGAGCTTAATTAACACAACCTGATATTGGCTTGAGCTCAGCGGATACCGCAGTAAACCTCAGCTCTGCAGTAGGGTAGGATGGAAATCGAACATCTTGATGTCCATAGCGCAAATATAGAAGAATCCTTGAGGATTGACACTGTTCCCCAAATCACAGAGCTCAATCCAAGCCTTTACTGGGTACATTCCCAGTTTGCCAACTACTCTGAACTCCCTTGCTTCAAGGAAATCTGAAAGACACCTTGAAGTAAGGAGGGGCAGAGGAGCAGGAGTAAAAAAAAAAGGACTATGCGCAGTAGCTCAACAACAGTGGACATGAGAATCAATATTACAACCATAGTGTAGAAAAACTAAGAGTCAAATGTGCATTTTAAAACAAGAGTTACAGAAGTTACAGTTCAGACTCAAAGTGACAAAAAAAAAATCCTAAGTTTCTAAAGATGGAGTAAGTAAAGGGTTCTACAGCTTAGTAGCTGAAGTCCCAATAGTAGGAACAGGAGGAGAGCTTGGTAGCTCAGCAGCCGATGCTCCTGAAAGCTCAGCAAGTGAAGCACCTGACAAACCAACAGTCGTAGTCTCTGGGAGAGAAGGGGTTGGAAGCTCGATAGTCAAAGTCCCTATAACCACGAAGTAGGGACCTCGATTTTTGCTGATGGCGAATTCAAGGCTAGAGCTTTGGAGACAAGATCAATAAAGAATGGGGCAATCTCATGGGCGGCCAAAGAAGTGTCAGGAGTAGGAGGGGGCATGGTGCAACCCTCAGAGTTAGCTACCTCAGTCTCTTCCTCAGCAGGGACGTCGAAGTTGAAGTTCAGATCAGGATAAGTCTCCTCAGCTTTGTCTTGAAAAGCAAGTTACCCAGAGGCCCACTTGGTAGTAACATCGTCCCTCAGCTTAGCAATAGCCTAGTCTTTCTCAGATGTGGCAACTTTTAGCACTTCAAGCTCATTACAGAGGGTGTCATTCGTCTCAGACAGAATAATGTACTCCTTTCTCAGGCTCTCGAGGGAGCTTTGGGCAGCAAAGGCTTCTTGGCTGGCGTTGACCCAGGCATCAGTTTTAAGTTTTAGCTCCTCCCTGGCCATTCTTAGCTCATCCCTGGCTTTCTTCTCTCCTTCCCCAACCTTATCTTTTACAGCCTGCAAGCCCTTAAAGGTAGAAACTTGCCACTCCATTTTCTATTGAAGGTCCTGCACTTGAGCTCGGAGGTCATCATTGTCAAAAGACAACTCAGCGACCTTAATCTCATATGTCTTCATGGTTTTGACAGAGTTCTTTGAAAATCGGATCCTACTCACCAAGCTTTTCACATGGATAGCCGACTGAGGACAGAAAGGAAAACAAGTGAAAGTCAACATGAAATTACAACATAAGGATTAATGGAAGCACCAAAGTGCAAGGACTTACAACAACTATTCCTTGGAGAGCTGAGCTTATAGATGCCTCAACAGACATGGAAGTGGCCCTTCGAACGTCAGAATCAGGAAGAATAGAGAAAATGGCCCCAGCAGCAAGTTCAGCATTGTCAAAGAAGGAACCTTCACTTTTCTCTACCTTAGGAAGGTCCCCCTTCTCAACTTGGGAACTTCCAGAAAAGGGAAGGGTAGATTTCTTAGAATAATCAAGAGTATTGAAAGAGGTCAAGACACGGGTGGTTGTTTCCAAGGCTCTTTTGACCTCAAAAGAAGAAGGGGAGGTCTGACCTTGTCCAAGAACATTTTCAGCGACAAGCAAGGCACCTCGGGAGGAAGGATCATCAGTAATTGGAGAGGATGATGAAGACTGAAAAATTGTCGGATGAGTTGGAGTAAGAGGAGCCATAGGCATGCTCGTCTTTAGTACTTTGGGTGGGGGAGTGGACCCGCTACTAGAACCAGGCTCAGTCTTGCGTTTGCTACCACTCCTAGTCTTTCTTAGTTGGGATACTTTAGCTTGGAGCTCTGCTGAAATAGGTTCCATCGAGGAACAACCTGGAAGACTTAAAGTGAGCAAGTAAAAAAAAAAGAGAGAGAAAGCTAAAAACTTGGGAATTGATGGAGAATGATCACCTGCTAACTCCTCAGCTCTAACGATGGAGATCGTAATCAGAGTTTCTATCTTTACCTCTAGAAGGCAGAACCCTTGCTCTACAAGAACCCAAGACTTGATGAGCTCAAAATATTTTTCTGATTCACACTTCTCCAATTTCAACAGCATCGGCGTAAAGTAGAGCAAAGTCAGTAAGGATCATCAAATCTGATCTTAGTTAGCCTGAGCAAGGACTTACCCAAGTTATCAAGGGCAGACTAGGCTCTAGGGATTGGAAGAGTGTCCGTCTTATCTGCCGGATTGTACTCTCACTGTACGCCCCACACATAGAAGAAAAGTTTTTTCCAGCCTTTATAGGAGGTCAGAGATAATCAATTTGGTCTTTGTTCATTTGGAGATATACAAAAAACCCTTGAATGAAGTATGCTTAACATTGAAAATTTCCATAAGTAAGGAAACGGTGGGAACCCCAAGCTTGTGATTCTTAAAGAAAACGAGGAGACCCACCAGGACACCCCAGAAATTAAGAGAGAGCTGAGTAGGGAAAATGTTGACATGTTGTTGAACACTCTTGATGAAAGGGTGTAAGGAAAAACACAGACCATTCTCAAAGGTAGACACAAAGAAACAAACTTTTTTATAAACTTGGGAGACATATGAGGTGAATTTGTCTGGACACCAGTACTGGACTCCTGGAGGAAAACCATAGCGAGCACTAAAAACCATCATAAGAGAAGGAGTGACCTCACTAGGGCCCACAAGCTCTGCATTTTTTAGAGCAGCCCCAATGCCTGCGACAGATACTCCCACGTCACTTACCTTGCCTTTACCTTTGTTAGGATTTGTAGGCACAGGGGAGGACGTTGAGGGAGGTTCTTCAGTCTCTACCTCAGCATTGACATAATCAACACCTAGGAAATTGTCAATTTCCTCACCCACATCGCTTAAATCGGTGTCTTCCTCAGCGGACCTATCCCCTAGGAGGGAGACGGAGGAGGGGGTAGCTCCAGAAGAAGCGGACATAGTTGGGCAAGAAAAAGGGAGTCTAAAGGTGCGATAAAGGAGATGAATATTTGCAGAACACTCTCTAAAGGTCTGGGGGCAACAAAGCAACTACCAATAAGGAAAACCCTAGTGGTTGAATAAGGATCTAAGAAGAGGGGAATACGAGACAAAGATCGACCTCGGTTCCTAAAGTAACAGAATCAAAAAGTCCAAAAGTAAAGACACCACCTCAGACTTGAGGGATCCAGAACGAGGAGATGAATAAAGGATAAGAAATGTACCTAAGCGAGGATCAACAGTGGACCAAGGCTCAAAATAAAGGCAAGGAGCGAACTTCGTTTAAGCCACGAGCTGAATTAAGGGAGACCAATTTTCTGCAAAACCCTTAGAATGCTGATGGGATCAGAAGCTTGAGATTGCAGGAAGAGGAAATAGCAAAGTTTAAAGAGAGGATTAGGAGAAAGAAGTGAGCCATTTCCCCTCGGCACAAAGACATTTAAAGCCTTCGGTACGTTGATTTTGAAAATGGAGAGTGTGCATGAGAATCAAGGAGGACATGATTGTTGGAAATCGCCAAAAAGAAACTCTCTAGACGTGCAAACTGAGGTCGTTGTGGGGCCCAGACCAGTGTAACTCAGCCCTTGCCTAAGCCAGTTTGATCAAGAGCTGGGGGGCAACTGATGATACCTAAAATAATTTTCAACTATGAGATCAAGCGCGGAGGTCAGGCAAGATACGTAGAGCTTAGAGGATTGGAGCTAGAGCTCCCCCCCAAACGAGACAATAGCGAAAATGATAAGGGAACAACTGGATGTTAGCAGGAACCCTACAAGCGAAAAAAGATTCATATTCAAGGCGCAAAACCTTTAACCAACTAAGATACTCTCCAAAAATCAATGAGGAATCCACGGATGAATGGCTAGGATCTCGACAAAGATCCCACAGAGCAAGGAACATCTCTATAAATATTGTATAATGTCTCCAATAACGAGGGAGAAAACTTAACTACGTAAAAGGCAGATTATACATTTTATCCTCGTTTGTTGAAACAAATGGAGCAAAAAACTTCATTGAAGAGTGGATTAGTCGAGCTCTCGAGCTGGTGAAACACTATATTTTCACTGTGTAAATCATCCCAATCCCTAAAAAGGGATGAAATGTACAATCTTCCTTTTATGTAGCTAAGTTTTCTCCCTCGTTATTGTAGGCATTATACAGTATTTATAGAGTTATTCCTTGCTCTGTGGGATCTCTACTGATATCCTAGCCACTCATCCGTGGATTCCTCCTTGAATTTTGGAGAGTATCTTGATTGGTTGAAGGTTTTGCACCTTGAATATGAATCTTTGCTGCTTGTAGGGTTCCTGCTAACATCCAGTTATTTTCTTATCATTTCCACTATTGTCTCGTTTGGGGGGGGGGGGAGCTCTAAGCTCTGCGTATCTTGCCTGACCTCCTTGTTTGACTACTTGAAATTTATTCTAGGTATCATCAGTTGCCCCCCAACTCTTGATCAAGCTGGCTTGGGCAAGGGCTGAGTTACACTAGTCTGGGCCCCACGACAACCTCAATTTACACGTCTAGAGAGTTTCTTTTTGGTGGTTTCCAATAATCAAGTCCTCCTCGATTCTCGTGCACATTCTCCATTTTCAAGACCAATGTACCGAAGGCTTTAAATGTCTCTATGCCGTGGGGAAATGACTCACTTCTTTCTCCTAATTCCCTCTTTAAACTTTGCTCTATCCTCTTCCTGCAATCTCAAGCTTCTGATCTCATCAACATTCTTAGGGTTTCGCAGAAAATTGGTCTCCCTTAATTCAGCTTGTGGCTTAAACAAAGTTTGCTCCTTGCCTTCATTTTGAGCCTTGGCCAACTGTTGATCCTCGCTTAGGTACGTTTCTTATCCTTTATTCATCTCCTTATTCTGAATCCCTCAAGTCTGAGGTGATTTTTGTACTTTTGGACTTTTCGATTCTGTTACTTTAGGAACCAAGGTCAATCTCTGTCTCATATTCCCCTCTTATTAGATCCTTATTCAACCGCTAGGGTTTTCCTTATTGGCAATTGTTGTGTTGCCCACAGACCCTTGGAGAGTGTTCTGCAAATATTCCTCCCCTTTATCGCACCTTTAGACTCCCTTTTTCTTGCCCAACTATGTCCGCTTCTTCTGGAGCTACCCTCTCCTCCATCTTCCTCCTAGAGGATAGGTCTGCTGAGGAAGACACCGATTTAGGCAATATGGGTGAGAAAATTGACAGTTTCTCAGGTGTTGATTCTATCAATACTGAGGAACCTCCCTCAACGTCCTCCCCTGTGCCCACAAATCCTAACAAATGTAAAGGCAAGGTAAGTGATGTGAGAGTCTCTACCACAGGCATTGGGGCTGCTCTCAGAAATGTAGAGCTCATGGGCCCTAGTGAGGTTACTTCTTCTCTTATGAAGGTTTTTAGTGCTTGCTATGGTTTTTCTCTAGGAGTCCAGTACTGGTGTCCAAACAAATTCACCCATATATCTCCCAAGTTTATAAAAAAGGTTTGCTTCTTTATGTCTACCTTTGAGAATAGTCTGCACTTTCCCCTACACCCTTTCATCAAGAGTGTTCTACAACTTTTCAACGTTTGTCCTGCTTAGCTCTCTCCTAATTTCTAGGATGTCCTGGTGGGTCTCCTCGTTTTCTTTAAGAATTACAAGCTTGGGGTTCCCACCGTTTCCTTACTCATGGAACTTTTCAACGTTAAGCATACTTCCTCTAAGGGTTTTTTGTATATCCCAAAATGAACAAAGGCCAAATTGATTATCTCTGACCTCCCGAGCTCCCACAAGGACTGAAAAAAACTTTTTTACTATGTGTGGGGCGTATAGTGGGAGTACAATCCGACAGATAAGATAAACACTATTCCAATCCCTAGAGTCTGGTCTACCCCTGATAACTTGGATAAGTCCTTGCTCAGGCTAACTAAGATCGAATTTGATGATCCTTACTGACTTTGCTCTACTTTATGCTATTTCTCAAGTGTTCGGCCTGAGCTCAGTGCTGAAGATGAGCGGGTGTTGTTGAAATTGGAGAAGTGTGAATTAGAAAATATTCTGAGCTCATCAAGTCTTGGATTCTTGTAGAGTAAGGGTTCTGCCTTCCAGAGGTAACGATAGAAACCCCAATCATGATCTTCATCCTTAGAGTTGAAGAGGTAGTAGGTGACGCTTTCTCCATCAATTCCCAAGTTTTTAGCTTTCTCTCTTTTTTTTTTTACTTGTTCACTTTAAGTCTTCCAGGTTCTTCCTCAATGGAACCTACTTCAGTAGAGCTCCAAGCTAAAGTATCCCAACTAAGGAAGAGTAGGAGTGGTAGCAAGCGTAAGACTGAGCCTGGTTCTGGCAACGGGTCCACCCCCCCACTCAAAGTACTAAAGACGAGCATACCCATGGCTTCTCCTGGTCTAACTCATCTGACAATTGTTCAGTCTTCATCATCCTCTCCAATTACTGATGATCCTTCCTCCCAAGGTGCCTTGCTTGTCCCTGCAGATGTTCTTGGACGAGGTCAGACCTCCCCTTCTTCTTCTGAGGTCGAAAGGGCCTTGAAAACAACCACCCGCGTCTTAACCTCTTATAATACTCCTGATTATTCTGAGAAATCTCCCCTGCCCTTTTCTGGGAGTTCCCAAGTTAAGAAGGGGGAGCTTCCTAAGGTAGAGAAAAGTGAAGGTTCCTTCTTTGACAATGCCGAACTTGCTATTGGGGCCATTTCCTCTATTCTTCCTGATTCTAACGTTCGAAGGGCCACTTCCATGTCTGTTGAGGCATCTATAAGCTCAGCTCTCCAAGGAGCAGTTACTTTAAGTCCCTGCACTTTGGTGCTTCCATTAATCCTTATGTTATAATTTCATGCTGACTTTCACTCGCTTTCCTTTCTGTCCTCAGTCGGCTATCCATGTGAAGAGCTTGGTGAGTAAGATCCGATCTTCGGAGAACTTTGTCAAAGCTATGAAGGCATATAAGATTAAGGTTGTCGAGTTGTTTTTTGACAATGATGACCTCTGAGCTCAAGTGCAAGACCTTCAAGAGAAATGGAGAGGCAGACTTCTACCTTTAAGGGCTTATAGGCTGTAAAAGATAAGGATAAGGAAAGAGAGAAGAAAGCTAGGGATGAGCTAAGAATGGCCAGGGAGGAGCTAAAACTTAAAACTGATGTCTGGGACAATGCCAGCCAGGAAGCCTTTGTTGCCCAGAGCTCCCTCGAGAGCCTAAGAAAGAAGTATGTTATTCTGTCCGAGGTGAATGACACCCTTTACAATGAGCTTGAAGAGCTAAAAGTTGCCACACCTGAGAAAGACGAGGCTATTGCTAAGCTGAGGGATGATGTTACTACCAAGTGGACCTCTAGGTAGCTTGCTTTTCAAGACAAAGCTGAGGAGACTTATCCTGATCTGAACTTCAACTTTGATGTCCCTATTGAGGAAGAGACTAAGGCAGCTAACTCTGAGGGTTGCACCATGCCCCCTCCTGCTCCTGACACTTCTTTGGCCGCCCATGAGATTGCCCCCTTTCTCTACTGATCTTGTCTATAAAGCTCTAGCCCTGAATTCGCCATCAGCAGAAATCGAGGTCCCTACTTCGGGGTTATAGGGACTTTGACTACCGAGCTTCCAGCCCCTTCTCTCTCCACAGACTTCGACTGTTGGTTTGCTAGATGCTTCATCTACTAAGCTTTCAGGAGCATCGACTGCTGAGCTGCCAAGCTCTCCTCCTGTTCCTGTTGCTGGGATTTCAGCTACTGAGCTGCAAAACCCTTTACTTACTCCATCTTCAGAAACTTTAGATTTTTTTTTTTGTAACTCTGAATCTGAACTATAACTTTTGTAACTCCTATTTTGAAATGCACATCTGACTCTTAGTTTTTCCTCCATTATGGTTGTAATATTGATTCCCATGTCCACTGTTGATGAGCTACTGCGCATACTCCTATTTTTTTTTACTCCTGCTCCTCTGCCCCTCCTTGCTTCGAGGTGTCTTTTAAATTTCCTTGAAGCAAAGGAGTTCAGAGTAACTGGCAAACTGGGAATGTACCCAGCAGAGGCCTGGATTGAGCTCTGTGATTTGGGGAACAGTGTCAATCCTCAAGGATTCTTCTATATCTGCGCTATAGACATCAAGATGTCTGATTTTCATCCTACCCTATTGCAGAGTGGAGGTTTTCTGCTGTATCCGCTGAGCTCTGAGCACAAGCCAATATGAGGTTGTGTTAATTAAGCTCAAAGGTCTATCTGATATGAATGGTGTCAGAGTTGATCTGCTTTGTTTTTCATGCCCAACTACCTTCCAAAAGAGTAACTGTCTCCTTAATTTGGAAACCCAAAAGTCCGCCGACTTAGGCTTTCACGTGTTTCTTAATTCAATTAAAGACTTGGTGTCTTTACAAATTTGCTATGGTTTCTTGAACTTTCTTTCATTCCTGAGTCTTTGCTTGAATCCCGAAGGTTCTACGTGCTTTGCTTCTTCTTTGAGGGTTTTTTTTATGGCTGCCTCTGTTTTGCCTTTGTTCAAGGAACGAAGTTCCTTTGGGATTGAATGGAAATGACATTCTTGCTATTTAGTCCCTTCAACCATTTCATCTTCGGATTTGGATGGGATAAAGAGGAAGTTCTTCCT
>CAUOFW020005374.1:0-27430 GCA_963454935.2 Ilex paraguariensis
ACATAAGCCGAAGTCTAAGCATAGAAATAGTATAGAGATATAACCAAAAAAAAAAATTAAATTTTTATTTAATACTTAAGATATAACCCAAAAAAAGAGATCCAAGAATAGAAACTTAAAAGTCTCATTCAATCTCTTTCCCTTACCCTACCATACAGATTGTAACAGCTGGAGGCTATCTTTTTGTTGTATTTTTCTTTGAATTTTAGCTTCAAATAATCTTCCCATTTTTATTTTTTTGATAACCCAGGTTCAAAATGAATTCAGTTGGTCAGGGGTTCCCGAGTTATCAAAAAAAAAAACAAGAAACTTGCACAAATCCATAAAAAAAAAAAAAAAAAATCAGAAAGAACACAACTTTTATTGTAAAGGAAGAGAATCTAAGAAGAAAGTAGGCAGTGTAAAAAACTCCGGCCTATAATGCAATATATGACAGATAGTGATGAACAATATTACCTCCACGTTAAAGAGATTGATTTTTAAATTCGACAACTACAATATATTATTCAGATATAGAACACTTGTCGTCCTTCTAAATCCGACCTCTTTAATAAAAAAATCTATATTTTGTAACGTACATAAAATTTCAAACTAGGGGATTTTAATTAGAAATTAGATAATAAAGTCAGATTAAGTACTGATTTCTTGTCTTGTTTTTATTGCTGACGGGTTTTCAAAGTCATATATCTTTCACATGCATTTTTCAATTCAAGTGTGTGATGGTGGTCAATTCAAAAAAGAAAATAAGAAAGAGTTAAAGTCTTTCGTGGTGGCTGCTTTTTTGACACTACTTGAAGGTGGCGGTGGTGACAGTGACGGTGATAATGGTGGTGAATTCGATCTCTATACTCTCGTTTTGTAGACAAGTCGATATCTATCTTTGACCAAAAAAAAAAAAATCTTGGACAAATGAGGCCCAACCTTTCGGTGCTGACAAGAAAATTAATGTATGATAATGTTGGAAAAAGTTTACATTTTTATTTATCATACATGAAGATGTGATTAATTCGATTACATCACTAGGAACAACCACCACTATTATCATATTTTTTATATTACATCCTTAAATATGTAATTTGTTTCGGAGCGCCCTAATTATTGTAATTGTTTTTCTCTGTTCTGTCACGTTGTCAATTTTCGTACAAAAAAATGACGAATGTTTATGATTAAGACAATGTCAAAAAAATCAAGTAATTGAGGGGATAATGTGAAAAAAGATGATAATACAAGGGACAAAGTGAAATCAAATTCAGAATTTAAGAGATCAAAGTATAATTTTAAAAGAAAATTATTATTTAAATTTAAAATATTGATTGAATTGATAATGTGTAATAACAAATATCGAGATACATAATTAAATCAATTACAATAATTAATTAGATTAATAAATCAGTTGACATTCACAGTACAAGTGGGTAGCATTCCTCTTTTCAAAAACTCGAGAGTCCTAGAAAGCAAGAAGCTAGGGGAACTTTGGTTGTTTGGTTGGCATTTTTGTTCCGTATTTTTGGGCAAAATAAAAACAAAAACATGTTTCGATTTATGTTTCTGTTTTATATAAAAAAGATTGTTTCAAAAATAAGGTTCAAAAACAAGGAACAAAAAAAAAAAGATGTTCAAGGAAACAAGAAAACAGGAAACATGCGCACTCCACAACCATAGTTAATGAGATCCCTCTTTGAACCCCATTAACAACAAAAGAAAAGTTTTTTCTGTGCTTACTATAAAAACCCGTTGCCTCCTTTTTTTTTTGTCACTCTCTCTCTCTCTCTCAGACAACGAAGGTCGATCTCACGAAGAACGAAGCCATGAAGACGAATATTGATCCCTCAGACGAAGATCGTTTCATCAGAAAAAGAACTCAAATGAAGATCGATCCCACTTTTTTTGTCACTTTGAAACCCTCTTTCTTCGTGATTTCTCTGTGTGTGTGTGTGTGTCTATTTTCTATGTGAGTTCAGTTTGCGTGTGCACCTGATTTTTGTGTGTATGTGTGTGCGTGAATTCTGTCTTTGTCTGTGTGTGTGCGCCTGATTTCAATGTGTGTGTGTGTGTGTGTGATTTATGTGTGCATGTGTATGTGTGTGAGAGTGAGTGGATTATCTTGGCACCTAAAAACTCCCAAACATGTTTTTTATTTTGGGTGTTTATTATAAAATAAAGATAAAAATTATATCTGTTTTCTTGTCTTTTGAAAATACGAAAATAAAAACGTTACAAACGTGCCCTAATTTTTTAGCAATAGAGGAAAAACAAAGATGGCAAAAGAAAAAAAAAATTATATTTGATCACTAAATTTAATAGTCATTTCTTTATCACAAACAATATACTAAAGCAATATAATATTTCTATTATATATATCCCAATGTCAGCAGCACATGCTGCCTCACAACTAGTTTTGTTTTTTTATTCTACATTTTACATTGTCATATGTTTGGTACAGTTTTGTTTTTTCTTCTTTGTCAAATTGGATGATTTTGTGTCGTATTCTCTAACCTTCCAATAATTCAACATACGTTCACAACAATGTGCCTTCTAATTTTCAAATTTTCATGCTCCACTTGACTCGGGAGATATAACTCATTTGTTACAATTAGATGATTGCGATTACAGATTTGATGTCTAATTGTATATTATATTTGAGTTAATTCTTAAACAATTATATATTTTTTTTCCTGTTTGTTTGTCAATTTCAGTTCAAATATTTATTTCTAATTACTAGGCAAAAGTGACCGGACCCACCCAAAAAAAAAATGATACCATAAATCCAAATTTTACTATTAATGGTTTGTTTTTTACAACTTTCGTAAATCATTTTACAACTAAAATCTTTACTATTTTTGTTGGTGATTTACCATTTTTTTTTTGTGTTTTTATTATTATTGTGATAATAATTATTTTTATTAATTTTCTATGGTACAAAAAAAATTATTATTTTTATGAATAATTTATTACATTTGTGGTAACTATTTTTATCATTTTTTAGTATTACAATAATAATAAAAATATCCGCAAACATAATAAATAAAAATATGTACTGAATTTACTTGTTTTTAGGTATCATAAACAACTCCTGGTTCTTATAATGCCTCTAAAGGAGGATTGTGACAAATTCAAGTCACATGGTTGTTGATCCCTAAAAGGACCATCTAAGGAGGAAAAAAGAGTCACGATAACACTTAAAATTATGGTTGTTGGTCCCTTACACCTTGTTTGGATGAGTTTTAGGAATGAGATTGAATTAGCTTCTCTAAACTCTTTTAAATTTAAACCCCTCTTTACAAATATGATATTTAATATTTAGTCTAGTTTATACTCATATTTGGTATACAATAATACATACATATATAGGACCTACGAACATATCATAATTATTAATAATTATTTGTCATATAAATGACTATTTTACCCTTAACCAATCTAATTTATACACATGTTAAATGATACAATTATTTTTTAGATCTTTAACACCTTACCCATCTTCTCAAACCCACCCCCTTGAGTTTGACGAAATTTATGATCATGTGTTTAATTTTCGGACTAGCTACGGACTGAGTTTGAAAACTCGAGACTAAATTTTTCATACAAACATAAAATTTAGAGGTTTTTTAAACCATTTTCTCTAAACCCATCTTGTGAAGTCACTCATACCTCTTTAACAAACAATACCTTAGAGTACAGGCCTACTATATGGATTGCGTCAAATTCGAGTCGAGTCATTTTGTTGAATAATTGTTCTGTAGTCATTTTCGATGGGCCTCCATGTCGCCTTCTACTGACATAAAAAAATTGCCATGAGTTTTGTACAATGAAGAAACTATACCCCTGCCACATTTTTATTGGATCCCCAAAAATTACTATTATATTAAAAAATTATTTTTTATATCATATCGAGATTCGATAATTTTTTGGCATTATAGTGGAAATCTTATAAATACACGTGTTTATCATTTTAAATGATATTTTTATAACTTTTATGGGTTATTTTAAAACAAAAAAAAAACTTATCACATTTTGTGGTAGATTTATCATATTTGTGGATGTTTTTATCATTATTGTGGTAAATATTTTTGTCTTTTCTTCTATACAAAAAAAATTACTATTTTTATGGGTCATTTTATCATTGTTGTGGGTGTTACTACTGTTATGGTAATTATTTTATTACTTTTTTAAATATTAAAATAATGATAAAAATATTCGCAACAATAACAAAAATACCTATAAATATAATAAATTTTGACACCACACCGAAATTGATAAAATTGATGAGTTGTGATTCAAGAATACATGAAAACAAAATTGAGTTCATCTAATCAAATACCGTATGCTAAATTGTCTTGTTGTTTCACCCATGTGCGGAGGGCCCAAAATTTTTTGAAAAAAAATTTGGTTAATTGCACCGAAACTCTCCAAAATATGAAAATTGTCTTATTTTGGCCTTTAATATTTCAATTGCATTATTTTAATTTCTGAAGTATTGAATATGTTTCTATATGGTCTTTCAACCAAATAACGTTCAAATTGCTAACGATTTTTTATCATAAATTTTTCACATAATACCTAAATATAGGCAAAAAATAATTCTGATAGCTCTTAAACAAAATTTGGATAGTTCTTAATTAAAAATGTATAATATAGGTAACTTTTGACCAAAATTTTCATAATCAAAGTTGCGTAATTTAGATATCTATTTAACCAAAATTTGAGTATAAATTTGGTCAAGAGTTATCCAAATTATTTTTTTGTCCAAATTTAAGTATTATATAATAAGTTTATGATAAAAAATCGTTAGCAATCTAAACAATGTTTGCTTGAGAGACTATATAAAAACATATTCAATACTTCAGAGATCAAAATAATACAATTTAAATACTGGAAATCAAAATAAGACAAACTCTACACTTTGAAGACCTCCAATGCAATTAACCATAATTTTTTTTATATGTATTAAGATATATATTCAAATATATTTTGTGGTGTACACCTTATTACTTTTATCTTCAACCATATTTTACGAGTATGAGAGTTGTGATTGATCTATAATTCTATATTTAGTTAGGTTTACAATTTTGGGACTTTCTTCAATCAGACTTTAATTACATATTTATGAGTTTTTTGGATTTAAGTTAATAATTTAATTACTTGAAATTAGTCTACAATTAACGTTTATTTTTCTAAGACTTGTTGTTTTTATGTCTCCACAACTTTCTTTCTATTTCTACAACTTACTTGCTTTTGTTTGATAAAATTATAAGCAAAGATTAAGCGAATTTCATTACATAATCAAATGGATATTAGTGAATGAATGATGACTTGATTTCATATATATAAGATATCTTTAATTAGGGGTGACAATTTCTGATATAACACAAGAACACGACTTAAAATCAATAGAGTTAGTAATTTTTCGACATGAATCCGTATACAACACAATCCATTAACACGAATAATATGAGTTAGGTAAAGTCAAATACGATTAAAACGTTTAAATAGTATTATTAGAATAAAATGTCATTTTTATTATATTTTATTAAGTAGTGACCTAATTCTTATACAAAAAATAATATTTTTACTCATTTTTATTATTATATTTATTAAATTAATTTTTAGTTTATAGAAAAAAGTAAAAGCATAGGTTCGATTCAGTGATAATGAAATTTTAGATATAAAATTAAACGTTAAATTTTTTAGTCACTAGTTATAAGAATCAACACGAACACAACACGACATGATTAGTTAAAAAGATTGAAATAGAATTGACTAATGTTCGATACAAATCCAAAATTACACGTCACAAACATGACCCGACACAACATGATTGTCACCCTTATCTTTGATGATACTAACAATAAAATTATTATATATATATATATATATCATTGACTTTTGGATCTTTTGTGTTCAATAAATTTTTATGTATTAATATTGATGGGTTAAGCCCAAATAGTTCAATTTATGTGTTAAAGTCCAACCCCAGTTGAGGAGTCCAACCTCATTTTGATTCCACCAAGCCCAAGACAGTCCAAGACCGGTTAGACTTCTTGCTTAGCACGTCATCAAGAGGAGAGCACGGGAAACTTATCTGCACCACCAAAGGAAACGGTCCAAATCCACCAAGTCCAAGACAGTCCAAGGTCGGTTAGACTTCTTGCTTAGCACGTCACCAAGAGGAGAGAACGGGAAGCTTATCTACACCACCGAAGGAAACGATCCAATCTTTGACCACGTTTCATGAAGAGCTCCCTAACCTCCTCCTTCCGTTGAGGATAAGTCGTGATCTCCACCAAGAATAATCTCTTAGCTGCGATAAAGAAGCCTTGAGGATATGTCATGATCTCCACAAGAATGATCTCTTAGCTGCTATAAAATAGCTCCAATCTGGTAGAAAAAAAGAGGAATGAGAATCATGCCCCACCAGAGACTTACAGAAGACGAACCGACTACCGGAGATTACTATTTTCTTTGATTCTCCATTCTCTCTCTCAAAGCTTGTATCTCCATTCTCCATACCTTTGAATCAATAAAATACCCGGCAACTGAAGCCATTGAAGAGTGGACGTAGGTCGAATTGACCGAACCACTATAGATTGTGTCTTCTTAATTTTTTCATTGATTTCATTGCATTTATTATCTACACTTGACAGGTGGTGTGCAAAACCATTTTTGTGCATCATCAAATATGATATAACATTATAAATATTACAAGTCGATAGATTTCATTAAAATCATTGGATCTATTCAATTTAGGAAAAAAAAAAAAACACTAAACTCATATGTAATAGTATATTAGTATATAATAACAATTTCAAAGATTTAATGGTTATACTCATTTGACTTCGTATTCAAGTTGACTGAGTCTTGTCCCATCCCAATGCCATCCCCACTCTTGACAACTTGCTTGCCTTCGAGGTTGTTTAAGTCCAATTAAAATAAAGTAATAAGTGATGAAGAATAAGGTCGTTTTTTTCTTTTGTTGGATGGAACTCTGGTTGCCCCACTTCAAACTCCATCAATGCATGATTCATATCTCTCTCTCTCTCTCTCTCTCTTGCACAGGCACGCAATGACGCAATGGCTACATGTGGACAATAAATGTCTGTTCAAAAGAAACAACTAACCACATTGTGGTATTAATCGAGTAAATTTCATCGGAGGTTGGTTAATCGTATGAAGTGTTTAAATTAGTTTACACGTATTTTAATTAATTTTTTCTCCAATTTAGTTAAAAACAGATTATTTACGCTGGGGTCAAGATATTCATGAAAAATAAATATTTTATGATCTAACTCCAACGAGCTATCAAGATTTAAATTCAGAACATTTGAATTTACAAGTTAACCCTATTACCACTTGAACTACCCTTAAAATTCTCATTAGTTTACAATATGCTTAAATTTGGCTTGGTAATAGCCGACCAAGCTCGACTCGACTTCTCCCTGGACTACTTAGTAGAAGCTTGTGAGGATTCTAGCCAAATCCGAGATTAAATTTTAGTACAAAAAAAAAAATTATAAAACTCAAGTGAACAATCCTAAAATAAGTAGTTTCTTAACAGAAAAACTCTCAAAATTTCTGTATAATGAAGCCTAAAATCAAACTATAGAAATCATAATTTTGGGGTATGGAGTGTTGGATTAGCTCAATTGATTTGCACCAGTCAACATCCAAAAATGGTGGCCGACCTAAAATAGTCATATTCATGTCCCTATTGCCAAGGAACTTTGCATAGTTCCGTATTGCAATGGAAGAAGAACAAGATGTGAATTCATGCGAGTTAATAGGACTAAACCGGCATACCAAAAGCCTAAACTCTTAGAGAAGAAGTTCAACGATACCTATTAAAAGCTCTCGCCATCCTCTCTCCCCCATCCTCCACCCACGTTTAACCTCCGATCACACGCGAACCAATAAACTAAGTACATTGTATTGCTCAAAAATATGTTGAAATCGATAGAAAAATCTCAATCAACATATAATTAGGCGATTGTTTGTGAGGGATTTAGATACTTTGTTTGAAGACTTCTCTGGATAAATTGATGGATAAACAATTATTAATTCAATCGAATGGACTTTGGTTACAAAAAATGACTGAATAAACAGTCTTGATTGCTAAAGTAATTGCTTCATAAAATTAATCTAAAACCACTTCTAAAATGCACAAATCGAAGGTCTTGTTGGGGTTTAAGCATATTTTTTATTTTTTCCACTACATGCCCATTTATAATTATTATCTTTGATGGTTTTGGTTCCATCGACAATTACTGGATGATACCTTGCAGTTTGTTACTCTTCTTTTCAAATGTGATTGTGGGTGATCATCTCCTGCATTTTTTAAGATTCTGTCACGTGACATCCTTTTCGTGCATTCAGATTATCAGATGTTAATACATTAAATATTAACAAGATTTAACATTTTATGTCCAAACACGTTGCAACTCACAAACAAATCTAATTGTTGTATACGAGTACAAAATTAGGCCCACATATATATGAACAAAGATACTTGAACTCAAGACCTCAAGCAACCAAAGTTCCGGTACCTTATCAGGACATCAATTATTCTAAAGAAACGTTATGATTGTTTTTTTGAGAATGACCTAACGTCAAACTCTCAATACAAATTATATGAAATGACTCTAAACATTTTCTACCATAGAATTCTATGACCAATCACTGTTCAAAGGTAGCACCAATCAACAACAATGTCCTTTGTAGGGACTAACCTAACATCAACGTGATGTTTTTAAAAAAAAAATTCAGAGACGGAACTAAAATCTTATGAAATTCGGCACTGAATGGACCATTTCATTAAGAGAGGGAAAGAGAGAAAGAGAGAAGTCAATGTTCAAATAGCGTAGTTGAATGGATTTTCAAAATCGACAAGACCATAACTACGCTCCGTTGCGATGTTGCCATTTCGGACAATTACTATGAAAATGAGATCATAAAAGAAGTAGATTGGAAGGAATCCACCGGAAGAATTTAAACAGAGTTCCCCGGAGAATGAACTCCGGGAGGGTAGAGTAGAAATGAATATGATAAAATATCATAAATTGATAAATAAAGTAGTCAAAATGAACGAATGGATTCGGTCTTATACATACGCGAGGAAGGTAATCAAAAAAGAAAGAAGAACTCATCTTACCGCTGGTTACTTTAAAGGCGCATTTTAGCGGATTCATTTTTAGATTGACAGACCTAACCTGAAGACTTCTTCCAGGTCCTGGATATAGTCAGTGCGTTTCGTGGATTTGACCACCAGATCATCAACGTAGCACTCGACCAGCTGGTGCAGCATTTCTTTGAAGAGTCTTTTTGGATCCGGTACTATGATGAGCCTGCATTGCACAAGTTTGGAACTACTATTTCATAGGGGGGTCAGCAAGGGCCCAATGCCCACCAACTTGTTATCCAGCATTGAATAGGCCATGGAGAAAAAAACCTTTTGAGAATTTGGCAATCCTCAAGCACAATTGTGTCCAATTCCTCTCCACATATTTCTCACTAACATTAAACATGATTCATATTGGTTTGTGTCATAAATTTTGATAACATCATTAAACAGGTCACTTGGGTTGACACGTTAACTAAAATAAATCATTTTTAGATTTAAGAATATCAGCTCGATTATGACACGATAACCCGAACCACCCATAAGGAAAGAAAGACCTCTCCCTAAACACATTAACCCCTCCCCCAAGATACCCCCTCCTAATTCAGTTACGTAGAGCTCTTTGTGGGTGGTAGCAAAGCGAAGGAAAGAGCTCGAATAAGTGTAGCCGCACTCCCCTTCTTGTATCCCCGTAGGCCTAATTTCTTTTCTTGCCTGAAAGCTCTCTAAAGTAGCTCTTAACTGGAAGTTCCTAAGCTACTGTTTTTCTCTCTCTCTCTCTCTGGGCCCACGACTAGGCAACCAGTAGATACTCTTTACCTCTAATTTTAATTTCCCCCTTATTTACAATGTTTTACAGGTGTATGCACACATGTTAGTATATTTGACACCATTCGGATCTTGGGGGAAAGAAAAACAACGAAGGCTCAGGACAAAAACCCTCAAAACAATACAACTTTTTCCAATTCTTTCTCTCTTTTTAATTGCCCTGTCCGTCATTGTACAGGGGAGGGAACAAGATTCAAACCCTCGACTTAAGGTCCAACAGCGAAATAGTAGTCATTAGGCCAAGGTTAATTTCCTTTCCCACTTTAAAGATCCTAATTTAAGGTTATGGAACTACAACAAATCTCAGATGCCATCATCAAGACAATTACGCAAGATACTCTATAAAACTTCAGCAGAGATACCTCTAAATGGTGCTTGTGAATAATGCCTAATTTTTGGGACTTGAATAAGATAATCAATCAATCAACGTCAGTAATGCATTCACTACTGGATCCAGAAAACATGATATGCCATGGAAAAATAAACCAACAAGTCCAAGTTTACATTACAATTTAAGACTTCAAAGAAGACTGTAAACAAAACTGGCTTCCTTTGATCTTTGCGGGATTGGCCTGCCCCAAGATGACAGAATGATCCCAACAATAAGGCCATAGAGAGCTAGAGCTTCAGCAAAGGTGATAATGAGAATCATACCAACAAATAGCTTTGGCTGCCGAGCATTATCCCAGAGAGAGAGAGAATCAATGCAAGAAATTGGTGTTCAATTCACCAAAAAACAAATACTGTGAGAGGATCCAACATTTTGAAAACAGTCAAACTGAAAACAGTATCACAAATGCTAACAGACATCTTACCGCAAAATGATGCAGGATAGTCCACACCAAAAAAAAAAAAATTCAAGATAGAGATTACAGAATCTTACCTTCAACAAAGAATTTAAATAAAGACATAACTATCATTTGTTGAAGAAATGTATAAGACGGGCTTACGATGGATAGTGTACTCGTGTAATCATGCCTTATTAGCACAAATCGAAAGCTGCATTCAGGGGAAAAAATATGACAGTAAGCAAACACCTCAATCTAGCAAAAACCTTATCCAAGTTACAATAGTGAACATGACTGGGTGGTACAATTTATGCTGTCTGATGTTGGTGCCTGGGGAACTCAAGAATCCCATGGGTGTCTGCTCATGCTTGGACAATGGAAATTCCTTGGGTTGCTCAGGTTGCCTATATTTAGTCAATTTGGTCTTTTGATCATCCCACAACCATTATTATACGACTTCCAAAATTAGTTGAAACAATCAGCTTACATCAAACAATAAGCGCGCAAACAAATAATCACATCACAAATAGAATCTCCCAATCCAATAACAATGGTTACATAGTTCCCTACATCAACCAAAAACAAATATCAATCCCTCACTACACAGTAAAACCAATAGCAAAGATGGTTCTGATAACACTATTCCAAAACAGAACATACACTATTCCAAAACAGAACATAATGAATTGATTTGAGAGAAGAATACACACATACACACGCAGAGTGCATGAATAGTAGTCTAAATGAAAGTCGCTTTCATGATATGCTCATTTTTTGGGAATCTGAATTGACGAGCAAAGCACAATTAAAAAGAAATTGGGTACATCATGATCTGTAAGATAAAGACGTGTCATTATAAATCTTCGATTCTGTGATTGTATAGTGGTTAAAGTATGTGAAAGCTAAACTACAAGATAATGAGGTGGAACAATAAAATATAGGTTTTTGAACCTCATGGGACAACCGTTCCTCATATTGAAAACCCAGTCTCGTACTATGTTAAAGACACACTCTCTTGCTTCAGTCAAAACCAGTCATACATCTTCCTCCTAGTTAGCCTCCAAGAACCTCAGGCAACTGCTTGCATCATCACATATTTGTGGGTTTCGGTGTTTCACGTCTTCCCACTTTTTCATCCCTGTAACTTTGAAGAAAAGTTACCCGTACTCATTTCTCTTGTTCTAATTGAGATTCCACAACATATTTAGTATTCTATTTTGTTTCCAAGCATATATGTGTGTGTGCATCTACATTGGCTTGTGTACTAATAAAGTTCAACTCCCCCTCAGCCTTAGGGTTGCAGCTACTGCTTTGTGGTCTTACCAATTTGATTGACTGTATAGGCACCACTAATTCATAGTGGAAGTGACTACAAATTTCTAATTGGCTGCAACGATGCCACCATGATCAACCATTTGGTTATAATACTTACAATTCCCTACAAGTATTGGAACACAGTCTTTATAGTTTCACATTCAATCACCGAAACATACTTGGTGGTTTATGGGGATATCTTCCGATTAATCTTCCACTGACATGGGCATTAACTGAGTTATACAGTTGTATAGATTTACATTAGTACATATAAGAATAACCAGATCCTTTACTAGAGAGTAGTTTTTCCTCTTTGAGAATCTTATTTTTGGATTGAAAATATCCACCATCACAACTCCATGTGATGAGGAAGGTGAATGAAGTCACTGTTGTGCCTCCCACAAAACAAGTGTGTGGAATTTGTGCTTTGTCTGGGCATCTTACAGGGAATGCTCCACCATTCTAGTGTTCAAGGAGGTTTTGTTAGAGCAATTCAATGCAATCCCTAGTTTTAATAAGCCTTACTCTAACCCATATTCTGAAATCTACAATCTAGGGTGGAAGAACCACCCTAATTTCAGTTGGAGAAACACAGAGCAATCCCTTGTCAATCATCAACCACAAGGTCCACCACCACCACCTCAAGGCTCTTCTGTGTATCAACCATACCAACCACCACATAAAAGAAGTCCTGAAGATACTCTTAACCACTTTATGAAGAGTCAAATGAGTTTCAATACTTAATCGACTCAGTCTCTAAATGACTTCAAGTCATAAACTTCACAATAAATTGAAGACATCAAGAGTCGTATAGCTACGTTGACCTAATCATTAAGTATCTCAGAAAAGGCAAGTTTTCCTCTCAACCTAAACTATCACAAGGTCAATTTTAGGCTAATGCCTCTTCCACATCTAAGTCTCCTCGGAGTCATGCTCAAGCAATTAACACATTGAGAAGTGGTAAGGTGATAGATAAGACTATTGCACCCAAAGAGTTTGAATCAACTGTCAAGTCTTCATCGGAGCTTCAAGATGAGAGTATGTGGTTTCTTGTTCAAGGCTTGTGATTGCAAGGTGCTCTCTATGTAAAGGCAACAAAGAACACTGCGAAGAAAACGACTGGGCTGGTTGGAGGTAAGCGTTTCTCTCTCTTTCTCCTTCTCTACACTAAACAAAAATCTATTACCCAAAGATTTGGCTCACTATGGAGATCCAGATCTGCTTAAATCTAACCATTGAATGCACTATGTGGGTCTCTGGACCAACGAAAACCCATTACCTGAATATCTAGCTAACGATTTTTCTTCTTCTGGGTTTACTGGGAAAGCCACTCTTTCAGCTGTTGGTGGTGTAATGGTGATTGTGTGTTGCTCCTCCTGTGGTTGGATCTGCTTGCATCCCCAACAGGTTTTTTTTTTTACATGGAAACACATTTTTCTCTCTCTCTCTCTTTGGACTGAACGAGGAAATCTAACCATCTTTGGGACAGGTCTGGTTTCATGAAAATCTGATCTGGTTCCATCTAACCATCGATCGCTCTCTCTTTCTCGTTGTCGTTCCATCGACCCACACAGATCTGGTTCCATAAAAGAGAGCAAAAACATTGACCTATTAATTTATTTATTAGTGGTGGTTCTCTATGTACACCTCGTTGTCGCTCTTCTTCTTCCAATACTTTAGATCAATTTATCTATTGGTGGTTTGGCATTTTATGATCTTTTTACATGCTATTTACTTTCATTGTAATATATTCGAATTTGCATTATCCATGGTTTTCTAATTTTATGTGTGTGAATACTTGGAAATTGCTTTCTTAGTTTGTGACCATCATGCTATTGCTTTGTGTAAATTATAGTAAATTGCATTACATGCATACCACATTCAATATTGATTTCATTATTGTACATGAAAATGCAAGGGCGTTGAGGTGTGACAAAATGCCAAACCGTATTGACGACATCATCAGATTGATTGTTGTATTGGATAGGACGAGAAGAGAAATGATAGCAATGTTCTATTTGTTTGTGGTCCTTATAGTAGTGTTGTGGGAAATGGAGAGACAATCAAAACCACAACCATCAAGGTCATTGTCTAGAAATCGATTGTAAGTTGTAAGTTGAACATTTGCACCATCTAATTGGTGAGAGTGACATCAATTGCATAGAATAATTTAGGATAGATAGCGAGGAATGTTCTAGTTCCTAATTTCTGGCAAAATTGTAAGCAGACATTTCAATGTTGTGTTGAAGTCAATTATTAAGTTAAATTGTCTACTATTGAAGAGACCTAACCTTATTACTGACGACTATACAAATAAAAAGTGGAAGTGGTTTAAGGTAACGGAAAGTATACAATTGTTTCATATGTGATTGGGTAGAATTTAATGAAGAGAACAAAATTAATTATGTTTCGTTATGTTTAAGTTGTAGAATTGCGTAAGAGCACAAGAGGGAAAGCATGTTAAAGCGAGGGTATCAATGCTTCACTAAGCAAGATATAGGAGTAGACACGGTGATATTTCAACAAATGTCCTTAGTGTGTGCTCCCAAGATATGAAATTCATTTATGTTTTGCTCAATTGGAAATGGTCGATTGATGATTTTAGGATACTACGAAATGCGGTAATGAGGCGGAATGGATTTAAAGTGGCTCGTGGTAAGTTAGATTTGACCACTAGCCTCATGTGTCTATCAGTTATCAGCTTTTATTAGATAGCCTAGCAATGTTCTTAAGACAAAAATTTTTACGCAAGCACCCACTACCTAGTGAATGTCGATTACACAACGAGGGAAAGGTTTTTAGCTCCATAAATGGGCCAAAGATACCATGTGCAACCGTGGGCCAATGGGCAGTTGCACCTCACAATGTTGAGGAACTCTTCAACCTTAGGCATGCGATGGCAAGGAATGTTATAAAACGTTGTTTTGCCATACTTAAAAATCGTTGGGAATTCTAAGGACTCTTTATCACTAGCTCACTACGCTATACACACACACAATCGAATCATTGTTGCATGTTGCATAATTTGGTTAGAAATGAAATGGCGTTCGACCCAATAGAAGATGGTCCGGCCGATGGTCATGATGATATAAAGCCATATGTGATTGACATGGTTGAAATATCTAATGAATAGATTGTGTTTTGAAACCAAGTAGCCAACGATATGTAAAATAAATGGCGTGAAATTAGGGGTGACTAAATGCTTTACCACATATTGAGTAATGGAACAATTATGTAGTATGTAGTTAATGGGTTAAATTTATGGGCAACATTTGTGTTTTGTTATAATTTCTTAAGTCAACTGATATATATTCATATTTTTGTTGTCAAGTTAATGGTATGTGTCATGTAGGTATGTAAGTAGGTCATGTCAAGTGTTGGTGTCATCAACCAAATAGAACGTGGTCCAGGGCGAACATGGATTGCCGTGGAAGAGGTCATTCTCATTCACGCATTGAAAGAACTTTGTGTGAATGGATGGAAGTGTCAAAATGACTTGTTTCGACCCGGTTATCTTCAAACCTTAGTGAACAATATAAAGGATGCATTTCCAATTACCGACCTTCGGACTTCACCATATATTGAGTCGAAATCAAAGACGGGAAAAAATAGTACAACTCATTGTTTTCAATGCTAAGCACATCCGGTTTTGAACGGAATGATCGTGACAAGAAAGTGGATGTCTATGGGTGGAGTACCTGAACGTCTTACTAATCCCTTGCATCCATTAATAATATTGAGCTAATATAACTTGTTTATATTATGCCCTAGTAATTTTATTATTTACAATGTAGAAAGACAAGAATGCAAAGGGGGATGCGTGGTAAGTCATGGTCATTGTATGACGATTGGATGAATTATCTTTGGGTCAGATAGGGTAACATACGAGTTTGCCTAAGGACTTGACAAAATGATCGATGATAATTCAGCTACTAGGAATGTACCTACTTATATCAATGTAGAGGCAATGCCAACTGGGGGAATGAATGATGTTGGCCACTCTTAAAGTGTAGCACGGGACAGGGAAGATGTGAAGGTCACCCTGTAGACACATAAGCCAAAAAAGAAAAAGGCTAACGCTTTAAGCGATGCAATGGCAACAAGTCTTTCTCAGATATCTAAGGTCTTTGGAGATTACGTTGTTTGAAATGGAAACCAACTAACAAGCATTGCACAATGAGTAGGGTAAGAGCTAGATGCATCAATTGCTAGACATGCAATTCTTGCAGAGTTGTCCAAACTAGAAGGCCTTATAATGACACACCACCACAAGGCGGAATATAAAATTGTTTCACACAACATAAAGGTTGACATTTTTTTAGCTTACCTTTGGAAGGGAAAGCTCTCTGGGTGAGTAGCATACTGTGGCCTAATTTAGATATTTATCAGGTCGTATGTAATGTAATTAAGCAATGTTTTTTGGCCTAAACTTTTGGTTGATGCGTGTGTCACATTTCCTTTTGTAATGTCGTTAACACTGCATTTAGAAAACACGATATTGCCGCAAGGTACATGTTAATTTTGGGGTTATGTGTGATTATATATTATGTGGATGTTTTCAACAACGCTTATGTGTGTAGACTTAGGAATGAATTTTCCTTTTTTATTGAATGTTTTTCTATAATGCTATTTTCTTATTATGATCATATGACTATTTTATTTTCAGTGAAAATTATAATGACAAGGCGAGAACGATTCTACATTGTCTTTATTTTTGTGATACTAATGAAGCTTCCAGACATTACTGAGGATGAATTGACGCGAAGCTAGACTTATTAGTTGACTTTAAGCATCGAGAGAAATTACCTTTAGTAGGCAGGTATTTAGAAAAACTGCTTGATGCACTGTTAACACGTTTCCGTCAAAGGATGCCAGGGTTTCATCTTTCTATGAGTGAGGTGTTGAGGGTAATCATTTTCTGGAAGTGTCAGTATAATACTATTATTGAGATGTTGAACAATGACATGTTTGCTTGAGACACATAAACGCAATGTGTAGTTGAAGACACAATGCCTAGTGGTTTGGATTCCATACAAGTAAATGGTTTCAGTTGATTGATTTCACGTTTGTCTCGATAGAAAATATAATATTAGTCAAACATGTTGATCATGCTATGGTTCTATATTTTTCACATCAAATTGTTGCTGGATGATGGCTTTGTTTGTAACTATTGTTTGAATCTTTGTCCAAACTTTTAATTCTTGGAAGTGATTTTCAAGAACGATGTATCAAGCTCAAGCCAACAACACATTGATAGCAGTAGTGTTGGATCAAGAACATCAATGAATTCGAGGAGGAAGGAAGTGGATGTTATAGTTATTGATGATGATTAACTTCGTCGATTATCATGTAACAAAAATTTTGAATGTTAGTAAGGGTGTATTTAGGTTGATTACGTATGGTAGTATGTAATGTTACCTCATTTTGTTATGTATTATATAAAACATTAATTTCACTTGTTATTGTTGATGAATATTACCCATGTTGCTTTATGTTTTTGTGTATTTTTGCACAAGGCAACATTTAATTACAATTATATCCGTTTAATATGTAACTATTAGGTATTAATGTATGTTAGTAGAGCTCTTTGAGATTGATGGAATCAAGTGTTGCTGGCAACACATTACTACATATACTTGAAATTGTAATAAAATGTATCTGTTGTAATAAAATGTTGCATTATACATATGTAATTGTAATAAAACGTTGTCTTATACAAAAATACACAAAACCATAAGGCAACATGGTTAATATTCGTCAACAATAACAAGTGAAATTAATGTTGTCTTATATAATACATAACAAAATAAGGCAACATTACACACTGCCATACACAATCAACCTAAATACACATTTTTGTTACATGATAACTGACGAGGTCAATCATCATCAATAACTATGACACCCGCTTCCCTCCTCTTCGAATTCACTGATGGACTTGATCAAACACTACTATCAATGTGTTGTTGGTTTGAACTTAGTACATCGTTCTTGAAAATCACTTCCAAGAATTAAAAGTTTGGGCAAGGATCCAAATAATAGTTACAAGCAAAGCCATCATCCTACAACAATTTGAAGTGAAAAATATAGAACCATAGCATAAGCAACATGTATGAATAATATTACACTTTCTATCGAGACGAACGTGAAACCAATTAACTGAAACCACTTGTATAGAATCCAAACCACTCAACGTTGGGCCTTCAACTACACACCGCCTCTGTGTGTCCCAAGCAAACATGCCACTATTTAACATCTCAGTAATGGTATTATACTAGCGTTCCCAGAAAATGATTACCCTCAACCCCTCAATCATAGAAAGATAAAACATTGGCATCCTTCGACGCAAACATGTTAACAGTGCATCAAACAGTCTTTCTGAATACCTGCCTAACTAAAGATAATTTTCCTCGATGCTTAAAGTCAACTAATAAGTCTAACATCACGTCAACTTCATCTTCAGTAATGTCTAGAAGTTTCATTCTTAACTAACATTACAACAATAAAGACAATGTAGAATCGTTCTCGACTTACCATTACAATTTTCAGTGAAAATAAAATAGTCATATAATATAATAAGAAAACAACATTATAGAAAAACATCCAACAAAAAAGGCAAATTCACTCCTAAGTCATACATGCATAAGCGATGTCGAAATCATCTACATAATACATAATCATACATAACCCCAAAATTAACATGTATCGCCATGAGACTTTACATGGTTAATAACATGCACCTCACGCCAATGTGATGTTTTCTAAATGCAGTGTTAATGGCATTACAACAGGAAATGTGACACACGTGTCAACCAAAAGTTTAGGACAAAAGCATTGCTTAATTACATTACATATGATCCTGATAAACATCTAAATCAGGCCATAGTATGCTACCAACATAGAGAGCTCTCTTTCACTGGCAAGCTAAAAAAAATGTCAACCTTTATGAAGTAATTTTGTATGTTAACTCGTGGCAATGTGCCATTGGAAGGCCTTCTAGTTTTGACAACTTTGCGAGGAGCGTACGTCTAGGTGTAGATGCATCTTGCTTGTACCCTACTCGTTGTGCAATACTTGCTAGTTGGTTTTCACTTGAAATAACGTAATCATCAATGACCTTAGATATCTAGGAAAGACTTGTTGACATTGCATAGCTTAAGCCTTTTTCTTTTTTGGCTTACGACAATCCACAGGGTGACATTCACATTCTCCCTGCCATGTGCTACACGTTGACAATGGCCAACATCATCCATTACCCTGGTCGGCATTGCCTCTGCATTGTTATCAGCAGGCACGTCCCCCGCAACGAAATTATCATCGATCATTTCCTCAAGTACCAGGGCAAACTCATCTATTGTCCTATATCTCCCAAAGATTATTATTCAATCATCATACAATGGTCATGATCTACCATGCATCCCCTTCGCATTCTTGTCTTTCTAAATTTTAAATAGTAAAATTACTAGAGCATAATATAAACAAGTTATATTAGTTCAATATTATTAATGGATAGAAGGGATTATTAAGACCTCAAGTACTCCACCTATATATCTTCATTATAGATATCTATTTTCTTGTCGCAACCATTCCATTTGAAACCGGATGTGCTGAGCATTAAAAATAATAAGTTGTACTGCTTTTTCCAACCTTTGATTTTCGACTCAATATGTGGTGAAGCCCGAAGATCGGTAGGTGGGAATGCATCCTTTAACTTGTTTTTTAAGGTTTAAAGATAACCTAGTCGAAACGTGTCGTTCTGACACTTCCATCCATTCACACAATTCTTTTAATGCGTGAATGAGAATGGCCTCCTCCGCGGCAGTCCTTGTTCGCCGTGGACCACACTCTATTTGGCTGTTGGTACCAACACTTGACTTTACCTACTTACATACGTACATGCCACATACCATTAACTTAACAACAAACATACGAATATGTATTAGTTGGCTTAAAAAATTATGACAAAACACAAATGTTACCTATAAATTTAACCCATTAACTTCATAGTACATAATTACTCCGTTACTCAATATGTGGTAAAGCATTTAGTCACCCCTACTTTCATGCTATTCCTTGTTCATATGGTTGACTAGTTAGTTTCTAAACATAGTCCATTCATTAGATATGTCGACCATATCGATCATATCCGACTCTACATCACCATGACCATCGCCCTGACCATCTTCTTGCAACTCATCTTCCATTGGGTCGAACTAAGGATGGCAGTGGGCAGGAGAAAAACGGGTATTCATCCAAACCCGCTCCGTTTAAACCAGGGATGGACTATACATATAGGACAGTGGACGTATACAAGGATACCTTTATAAACCCATGCGAAAATGGACTTACCCTTACCCCCGCCCCCCCGCTATCCCTGTTAAAAATATATATATTAATATATAAATAAAAATACTCCCCTAGGTAAACCCTATCTTACTCTCCTCACTCCTCACTCCTCTACCCGCCTCCATCTGGTCTTAATTTCATTTGCTTGGTGTTTGTAGATCATATCAAATACAACCATTGCAAGACCAAAACCCGTAAATCGATACCTATTGGCTGAAGAAGCTGGTGGTCTGAGTGGGAAGCCCTCTTTATTTTGTCCACCTCTATCCTGAAGGAGATTGATGTTTTAACAAAGGTGTGTCACTTATCTCAGTAGTTCTGGAGTAAGTTATGCACCAAATTGTCCTGTAGTTAGGATATGTACGTGAGCTATTTCCTGAAAACAAGCAGCACACCTTTGAAATGTCAACCATATCAGTTATTATGGATCAACTGTCCAATTTATTGTTTGTTATTATCTAACTTGGTCCTTTGTCTATTTTTAACTATTTAAGGAGGATGTTGAGATATAAAATGGCTATTCGTAGTTATTAGTTTAGTTTGTTTCTTCATACATCTATTATTTGTTGGTATTTTTTAATCTTCTGTTATTTTTTACAGATAATGAATGGATTATGCAATGTGAATATACCTTTATGTATAATGAGTGTTTGGATTGTGAAGATTAATCACTTAAACAACAAGTGAAGGGTTATTCTTGATCCTAAAAATGCTGTAAAGGATATTTTTCGTAAAAAAGTATATACATCAAAAGGACCACGACATGGACAGTTAAGGTGTGATGTTTTGGATTTGATAAGCTTGTCACCGATTTTGATAAACTAGTCACCGATTTTGGTGATTTTTGAGAGAAAGCCCCAAAATGAGATTAGGGTTATCTCTCTTAGTCTCATGTATTTATAGTAGTTTTTGAGTGTGTTTTTGTATTTATTTGACTGTGTTTTGTTATTGGATTATTTAAAATGTTGGATTTATTTAGAATTTTGAATTATGTTGGCTTGAACTTGGGCTTGGGCTTGGGCTTGGGCTTAGGCTTAGGCTTAGGCTTAAGCTTAGGCTTAGGCATAGGCATGGGCTTGGGCTTGGGCTTGGGCTTGGGCGGGTACGGGGGAAACAAGGACGGGGATAGGGATTGAAAATTTACCCGCGGACAGGGGTGGACAAAGGTTTTTTAAGCGGGTACGGGGATGGAGACTATAACCTCCGCCCCCGCTTCGGTCCACTGACATCCCTAGGTCAAATGTCATTTCATTTTTAACCAAATTATGCAACAAGCAACATACAACAATGATTCGATTGTATGTGCGTACAAGGTAGTGACAAGGAGTCCTTAGAATTGTCCAACAACTTTTAAGTAAGCAAAATAACGTTCTATAACATTCCTCGCCATCACATGCCTAAGGTTGAAGAGTTCCTCAACATTACGAAGTGTTGCTGCCCTCAGCCCACTGTTGCACACGGTATCTTTGGCCCCTACATGGAGCTAAGAGCCCTTCCTCATTTGTATAAACGGCATCCATTAGGTAGTAAAAACTTGTTGTCATAAGAACATTGTTAGGCTATCTCTTCAAGGTTGATAACTGTGAGACACATGAGGTTAGTGGTCAAATATAACTTACCATGAGCCACTTTAAATCCATTCCGTCTCGTTACCACATCTCGTAGTATCTTAGAATTAGCAGCTGACCTTTTTCAACTGGGCAAGACATAAATGAATTTCATATTTTGGGAGCACACACCAAGGACATTTGTTAAAATGTCATCGTGTCGACTGATATATCTTGCTTGGTGAAACATTGGTACCCTCACTTTAACGTGTGTGTCATCTAGTGCTTCTACGCAATTCTACAACTCAAACATAACGAAACATAATTAATTTTGTTACCTACATTAAATTCTATCCAATCACATATGAAACAATTGTATAGTTTCGTTACCTTAAACCATTTCCACTTGTTGTCTGCACAATCATCAGTGACAAGGTCGGTCTCTTCAATTGTAGACAATGTAACTTAATAACTGACTTCAACATAGCATTGAAATGTCTGCTTACAGTTTCGCCAAATCTAAGAAAGTGGAACATTCCTCAATATTCATCCTAAGTTGTTCTATGCAATTGATGTTTTGCAAGTGTTCAACTGTTCATCCCTAGACAATGACCTGGTAGTGAGTTTAATTGTCTCTCCATTTCTCATAACACTACTATAAGGATCACAAACAAATAGAACATCACTATCATCTCTCTTCTCGTCCTATCCAATACAACAATCAATCCAACAATGTCATCAATACGGTTTGACATTTTATCACCTTAACGTCTTTGCATTTTCATGTACAATAATGAAGTCAATATTGAATGTCGTACACATGTAATGCAATTCACTATAATTAACACAAAGCAATAGTATGATGGTCACAAAATAAGAAAGCAATTCCCAAGTATTCACACACATAAAATTAGAAAAGCAAGGGCAATGCAAATTCGAATATATTACAATGAACGTAAACAACATGTAAAAAGATCATAAAATGTCAAACCACCAATAAATAAATTGATCTAAAGTAATGGAAGAAGAAGAGCAACAACGAGGTGTACATAGAGAACCCCCACCAATAAATAACTAAAATAAATCAAACAAATTTATCAAAAACAATGTAGAAAAAAATCAATATATTCCAAGTCTATTAAACCGAACTAAGAAAGAGGTATTATTTAATCAACCACAAGCAAATTATTCAAGTTTAATTAATGAAACAATTTAATCTAAATTGTAATCCATAATAGTAAAATTCCCAACAATTTAATCCAAAATGTAACCTAAACTAGAATTTCGAGTAACCAATTAAAAAATTATATGGTGAGAAGGAGGCCACTGACCTAGTAAGCCAAGTTTAGGAGAGGACTTGTTCCAAAGAACAACAATCAAAACTCAGCAAGACGTTAAGCTTTCAACCTCATGGGTTATCTTAAAAACAAAAAACTACGACACCATCTAATTAAACCAATTTTAGCAAGTCGGGATGCTGCAATGATTATATTCCGAAGACTTGAGTTAATAATATATTATATCACTGGTAGAAATAACATATTTGAATAGGTACTGGGTATTCAAGTTCAATGCACATTGACCAACCATTCCGTTTGAAAATTTCAAGCACTTTTTAGCGCGGGTAGGCAATGCATAATTTCTATAGGTCTCCCCGCATAGTCATGGTTACTAGCATAACTTTGCTCATTTTCTCATGGCTTTTGTTTGTGGCATTTTAACAAACATCTAACAGACAACAATGCTTTGGAAAGAAAACACGCAATCAAAAAATAAAAGGATTCAAAAAATGATCAAATCTCCAAAAACTTAAGAAACTTTTAATGGGTTATTAGGTTACCTCTCGATAGCTCCATAGAATCTTCTAAGGCTCCTATCACGAGCGGATTTACACAATGATTGGCACGGGGACAATCGATGATTAGACAGAGACACAAGCACAAGGTGGAGATAAATGAATTATGCAGCCTGTGTGATTCTCTGAGGATTGGTGCGGTTCTCAAGAATAAATTATAAAACTAACCCGGGGCAAGTTTTAAGTACTACTAAAATGTTCTTAAATTCTAACTAGGTCCCAGCAGTTTTTCAAATTGCAGTGCGGCTCAAATGAAAATGTGAACGGAGATATGTACGTAATTCCGTTAACTTAGTGCATATATTGTAGTTCCCCGTCAAGTTTTGACCCGGGCGATGGAGTGTCAGAGATTGGCAATCGCACATAAGCAAGACGGGAGTAGGGGTGTTAATCGAATTGAATTCGAGTCTAATAATTTGACTACTTATATATAAATGAGTCTAAAAAATTATTCAAACTTGACTTGTTTAACGGTCCTAGACGAGAGAGTGTCGCAATGCGTGGAGCTAACGGTCCGGCCTATTATATTTCTCCACCACCATACTTGGAGTATTAAATGAAATTATAATAAGTTATAGGGTTGATGATGTTATTAATACGAATAAGTAGAGGATTAGTGCAAGGTGTATTGAACAGTTCCATTCAGTTCAGAACTCCAAGGCTCTTGAGTATAGGATCTAGTGAATGAGATTATTACACAAAAAATTTATAGTAGTTCACAAGTTTAAAAGTTTGACTAATCCACCCTTAAGGGAGTCTCTTACTCCTTTGAAATATATTGATAGTGTGGGTTTTACATAGAGTATAGAAATGAGTCTATAATGACTTGTTGTTTTTGTCAAGAAATTTGCCTCTTATATTTATAATTATCCCTAGGTCCAAATTGATTTGACGCGAGATCCTTACCCATTTCTTGCATCAGTCGCCTTTATTGTGCAACATCTGAGGTGGGTGCTGGAACGATTACGAGTCTTGCACCAGCTAAATAATTGTTGCTGCTAAAGGGATATGTAGTGGAATCCAGCTATCATCTCCTCAGCCTTCTTTGAGACGCAGATACAGGGAGCCTAAGGCCAGAAGCTGAGGTCTGGAGATAACATAAATGAATTGAGCTCCCGATCTAAGCGAGCATGACCTGATTTGCTGAGTTCAACCTTGAGCATATTCGAGGTACCATCAAAATTTATACAAATACTTTTTATAAATAAAATTAAAACGATTGGTAGTTAATTAGTATATTGGAGTGTTAGTTACATGAAATATGTAGTTGGATAAAAACTTGTGTTCTAATTAAAATAAACAAATATTCAAAAAAAAAAAGACAATAGATAGTAATCATGACAATGTTACTGACCAAAATTTGGAACCAAATTTGAAACTCATATGACATAGCAACATATTATTTAGAATTTTTATTGGGTTCTAAATGACATGATACCAAATAAAAAAGCTCAAGTCAACTGTCATGTCATTTGAACTCTAAATTTGATCAGTGTAGCATTACTCTATTGGCATGTTATAAGTGTTACATTCATATTTATTACGAGAGAGAGAGAGCGGACAATATGTAAATATATAATGAGTTTAAAAACAATGCATCTTTTAACTCAGTTCAAACCATGAATTTTTTAATTCTAAGGATCAATCATTCTTATTCTTTCAGACACATGTTATAATTTAGCTTAAATAATAGTGATAAAATGTTGAACTTGAGGAACAGTCGGTACAATCCTAAATACACTGTACCAAAAAAAAAACCATGCATCTTTCTTGAAGCATTTAGTGATGACGAATGGGTTTACGGACACCTGTTCAAATGATTGTATCCTGTATCAATTGTAATGCTTCGGGGCGAAGTTATGTTTGGTCTAGAGGGCATGGCTTTCCATGTCTCCGATGTACAGATTTTTAACCCTGTAAAGAAGGTTGTGACACCTGCACACATCAGATCAAACATTAATTAAAATGTGGTCGGTTGTGCTTTTGTAGCCGAGTTGAAGTTGATATCTAGTCATTATCAAAAAAATATAAAAAATATCAAACCTTCGAGAGTGTTTTAGTAATTGAGTTTGATTTCTCATATTTTAGACGTTTACGTTCAACACTTTTTATATTTTTTATCAGACGGTCATCTTATTTTTTAAGATAACATGTTTTAAAATCGATCAAACTATAGTATTTTAGATCGAGAAAATGGTCGACGCAAACTTATATATCTTATAATAAAAAAACGAAAAAGAAAAGAAAAAAATAGTACACTTAAGTTATACTGCTTCTAGATGCATAATTTCAGAGGCATCTTATATGTTTTTTGGACAAATTACACTTGGTCTCCCTCAACTATGATATGATATCGCTTTGTTCCTTTGACTATTGAATTTATCACATCACTCCCTCAACTATTTTTATTGGTTTCACATTACCCTAAGAACAAACTCTTGTAATCTTTAAGGAAGATAATGTCCGAATATTGAGTCAAAGTAAAACATAATTTTATAATTCAAGGTCAATAATTTTTTATCAAATCTGTAACGAGTGTAAAGTATTAAAGACAGTGTAAAACTAACTGATATAATTAATGGTGTAATATAAAAAAACCATCATAAGTAACAGGACACTTGAATCGAGAACTATAGTTGTGGGAGTCAAAATGCAATTTATCCCCGGGTTTTTTCGAAATGATGTTGATACCCGCAATTACATGGTAGTGCATGCACGGGAGTGAGTGAAAAGCAAAGAAAATAAGCAAATGAAGAAGAAGAAGAAGAAGAAAATGAGAAAGATGTAGATAAAAGAACAAAAGGCAAATTAGGTATTTTAGGGAGAATCTTCAATGAGATCTCAAATCTTTTGGTCAAGTACTAAAGGATGTTCTTTTTTTTTCTTTTTTTTTAATATATTTTGGGCGTGAAATTACGCTAATATCCTTTCTTAACATTTTGTATAAACTAATATAAGTTGCTACCATACAAACCCAGCCACTAGGTAACCTTCAAAGGAGTGAATTAGTCATTGCTAGGGGTGTTCAAATTTTTGACCGGCCGCAATTTTCTACCTTACTCTACCCTACCCTACCCTAAAAATCGGCTAGCCGCAAAAATCGAGTAGGAATGCGGAAGAGCTTTTGGTCTTCCGATTAAATCGGGTAGTAATGCAGAATAGTCATTCATTTTCGCATTCCTACCCTACCCTACCCGCATTAATTAATTTAATTAATTTTTTTAATATATATATATATATATATATAATAAAAAACCCTAATTGCTAACATTTTACTCATCTGTTCGAAGGCATCCTTTGAGAGGCGCCTCAGCCACAGTCCCACTGCTCCTCCTCAGCTCTTCCATTGTTAAGGATCTTTAGCCTTCACTTCAGGTACTCTCTCTCTCTCTCTCTGTGTACGCGATCTGGACCGTCTGGTCTGATCGCATCGCGATCTCAGATCTGGTCTGGACCGTTTGATTTGATCGCGATCTCAGATCTGGTGTGGCCTGGACCGTCTGATCTCAGATCTCAGAAAATGTATCCATGGTTCACTGCTTTAAGCAAGCTTCTGTGGGGGCTGGGGGTGATGTTTTCGGCTCCGAGGTGGTTTTATGGATAACGTTCTGGAACTTCAGGCTCAGATGGTGATGCTTTT
>CAUOFW020005375.1:0-27428 GCA_963454935.2 Ilex paraguariensis
CCTCTTCTTGAATCTTCGCCGGAGTGTTTGTTTCTTCTTCCATCGTCGAATGCCCATTCTTCCTTAAAATCTTAAGCCAGCAGACCCATCGTTGATTCTGAACTTCTGGAGGAGTCGCTTAAGGTTTTCCAGAAAAAACTTCGTTTGACATTCGGGTGAGTTTCAGAATCTTTCTTTCTTCCTCCTAGCGTTTTGTTTTTCCGATTGACTGGAGGTGTCATCGGTTTGATACATAGCGATTTAACCCTCGGGAAACTTCCTCAGGGATTTTCAAGAACAAATACCTCTTCTTTCTTACTTTTTTAGAGATGCCTCGTCGTCGCCCTGCTCCCGAGAATCCTCAGGCTGGTCCTCGGGGTCGGGGAAATATAAAGTAAAGGTGATGAGCAGATTGATAGGTTTAGGTCAAGTACGGCATTCCCCGTGCGTAGACGTAGAGGATTATGACCATGTGTTGCACTCTTCTACCCTCGGGGCCGAGGATGCCATGCCCTTTTATACCAAGGCCATAATAGAGGAGGGAATTAGGTTTCCTTACCCCCCTTACTTCTTCAGTTCCTTTTCACTTTCGCCTCTTCCCGGGCAATGTTGCCTTAATGTTTTCGAATAATTAGGGTCTTAGAGCTCATAGGCGCCTCGGGGTAAATATTGGGCTCAACGATCTTCTTTTTTGTTATTCCCTCCTGAGAGTCATGCCTCACAACACTTCTACCTCAAAGCCAGACTCCAAGCAGGGACCCTCCATGTACCTTGTAACTCATCTTCTGACTCGGACAAGGGGTACAAGGATGATATTCTTATCTTCAAGGGATCTTGGCAGAGAGGTGTTGGTCCCGAGTATAATGACTTGTTATGCCCTCTGGAATGGAGAACGACAAGTACGTCGGTTCCTTGGGTTATTATTTCTTTCTCCAGACTTCCCATGTTCATGACTATTTTGTTTGTGCAGATATTCCTGCTCGGGAAACAGCTCCTCCCCCTCGGTCGCTGGTGAACTTTGCCGACCTAATCACGGTTTGGAGATTCACGGGTGACAACGGGTTTGGCCGTGCTGCTCACATCCTGCTGAATTATACCCCGGGTATAAGAAATTTTCACAGCTTCCTCAGCCTTTTGAGCCTTCGCGGTGGTCTGAACTCTTCGATCAGGCGGCGAGGTTAGAGGTTGAGGAAAACTTGGAGGAAGACCCGGATCGGGCTTCGGAGGCAGAGGTAGAGGGAGTTGCTGAAGAGCTCGGGGTCAGAGAGGACGTTGTTCCTTCAGACGCCGAGGTGGGGACTTCGGGAGGAGACTTGTGGCCAGACTTCCAAGTTCTTCAATCCTTAGACGCCGAGGACGCCCTCGAGGTAGCGATGTCCAGCACCCCTCGCATTGATTTGGGTTTCCTTAGGCAGAGGCAAGCCCTCGCAGCCGGGAGGGGTCGAGGAACGACCGGCGGCACCCCTCTGCAGGGACCAGTTCCACCCCATCCTCAAGGGTCCTCGGTCGGGGTCAGGTGCGAGACCGGGATCCTCAAGTGGAGGAGGAGAGAAGGGTCAAACATCGGCATGATGGCCTCGGCCGAGGATCCAGGGCACCTCCCGCTCAGCAGCAAAGCGGGAGAGGCCGTGGGTTACCCCCTGCTCTCCCCACAACAGCAGCAGCAGCAACAGCCACGACAACAGCAACAATAGCAGCAGCAGACTCCCCCATCCCTTCCGCCTACAGTGGAGGCCGCGGAGTGGAATCCCCGAGCCACTGATCACATGAACCGAGTGATCAGGGTCGATGATTCCATTTTGCTGGATCCTCATGTCGCCAATGCAGTGAGTGAGACACTGCATTTCGAGGCTGACATGGCGGCTCACAGGGGGCGTTCAACGAACGTGTTGTTCCGCTCCATCATCCAGAATTCCCTGGTGGTAAGTTTATTTCTGCTTTGGTTTCTTCTCTCTTGCTTTCCATTTTTGTGACACTTTTTCCCTCCTTTGCAGGCTACCCAGCAGATATCCATAATAGCTGCTCGGTACCATGGGTCTAGGATGGACCTCCAGCGGGCCCGAGAGCAGAAGGAGGAGGCGGAGGGGGCCCTCGCCCGAGCAATGGAGGATGTAGCTGCCAGGGACTCTACCCTGGCGGGGCAGGCTGCTCAAATCGAGCAACTCCTCAAGGACGCCGAGTCGGCTAAGGTTGGCGCTGAAAAGCTAAGTGCTGCCCTTGCCGATGCTGAGGGGAGGATAACCGAGCAGACGCGGCGGCTTTCTGCTGCGGAGGAGAGGGCGGTAGGCTCAGAGGAAAGCTGTCTGGCTCTTACCCAGGAGCTGGACCGGATCAGAGCCGAGGCACTGAACAGAAAATCGGAGGAGCAACTTCGGGAAGAGTTTGCCGATGACGTGCTCCCTGCTCTTGAAGAAAACAGCAAGGAGTTCTTCAAGAAAGGGTGGGACGAGGCGCTCCAGTCTGCTGGAATCCCCTCAGACTCCCCGCTCTTCCAAATGCACAAGTATGTGCCCTCGGCAGAGATGGCACGGGCCGAAGCAGAGGTTGCTGCCGAGGATGAGGTCCCAACGCCGGTGCAAGTGTCGGCGGATCCGCCCGAGGCAGTGATCGTGGATTTGTCCGAGGACGCCCCGTCGGACCATGCTCCTGGTCCTCAAGTTGCCCAAGTTCTCCCTGTTGCCGAAGTACCTCTCCTGCCTGCTCCAGAAGCTTCTCAACCATTTTTTGCTGACTCGCCCTCGGCTGATGTTCTGGAGATGCCTGGAGCCAGATGATAGCCCCTTTTCTTTTTGATTGTACCCCTTTTATTTTCTTTTGTAGCCTTTGGGGACGCAAAGCCCCTTCTTGAAATGAATGAGTATTTTTTCCTTTTTTGCGCACAGTAGTGTTCTTTTTTTCTTTTTTTTTTTTTTTTTTTTTTTTTTGAACTGCTCTTCTTCGGGGCTGCTTGCCCCAGGGCCTTGCCCTTCCAGGAGGCTTGCTCCTGTGTTTGCTTCGGGGACAGGAGTCCTTGAACTCTGTCCCCAGGGCCTTGCCCTTGCAGGAGGCTTGCTCCTGTGTTTGCTTCGGGGACAGGAGTCCTTGAACTCTGTCCCCAGGGCCTTACCCTTGCAGGAGGCTTGCTCCTGTGTTTGCTTCGGGGACAGGAGTCCTTGAACTCTGTCCCCAGGGCCTTACCCTTGCAGGAGGCTTGCTCCTGTGTTTGCTTCGGGGACAGGAGTCCTTGAACTCTGTCCCCAGGGCCTTACCCTTGCAGGAGGCTTGCTCCTGTGTTTGCTTCGGGGACAGGAGTCCTTGAACTCTGCCCCCAGGGCCTTGCCCTTTATCTTTGTCGTTGGCAAGCACTTGAGGGAGAGAATACTTCAAAAGTAATATTTCTTTAGATTCATAACATTCCATGGTCGCATTACAAGTTTCTCATCCATGCCTTCTAATCTGTACGACCCGGCGCCCCGATTGATATCACTTTGTAAGGGCCTTCCCAGTTAGGTCCCATTTTTCCCTCTGTTGGATCACGGGTATTGGCCGTCACCCTTCTGAGGACCAGATCGCCTATCTGAATTCTCGCGCCTTGACCTTTCTGTTGTATAGTTGGGAAATCTTCTCCTGATACTTAGTTATCCTCAAGGCGGCTGCCTCCCTTCTTTCTTCCACTAGATCCAAATCCAATCCAGTTGACGGTCATTCCCCCCTTCGTCGAAAGCTTGGGTCCTTATGGTCGGGAGCCCTACTTCGAGGGGTATGATTGCCTCCATTCCGTATGCCAGGGAGTATGGGGTTTCCCTGTCGAGGACCGAGGGGTGGTCCTGTACACCCACAAAATGTTTAATAGTTCTTCCGCCCATTTTCCCTTGGCTTTCTCCAACCTCTTCTTGATCCCATTGATAATTGTCTTGTTGGAGGCCTCTGCCTGCCCGTTGGCTTGAGGGTAGGCAGGGGTGGAGTAGAAATTACGGATCCCGAGTTGCTCACAGAAAGACTTGAAGCGCCCGCCGGTGAATTGAGTCCCATTATCCGACACCAGTGCCCGGGGAATCCCAAACCTGATGATTATGTTCTCCCAGACGAACTTTTTGGCATCTATGTCGCGGATATGAGTCAACGGCTCCGCCTCTACCCACTTGGTGAAGTAATCTGTGGCCACAATGAGGAACTTCCTATTTTCCGGAGCCTTAGGCAGGGGTCCAACCAAATCGAGCCCCCACTGGGCGAATGGCCAAGGGCTGGTCAGGGGGTGTAAGTCCCCTGCGGGTTGCCTGATTGCAGGGGAGAACTTCTGACACTGGTCGCATTTTTGGACGTATGCGCGCGCATCCCTTTGCATTTGCGGCCACCAATATCCCTGAGACATGATGCGGTGTGCCATCGATCGCCCCCCAGAGTGCCCCCGCATATTCCTTCATGTACCTCATAGAGAAGGTCTTGTACTTGGTCTTCTTGGACGCATAGCAAGTAAGGCCCTGAGAAAGACCTCCGATACAGCTTCTGATCCGGAGAGACCCAAAATCTTGGAGCTTTGAGTTTTATCTTCCTTGCTTCCTTTGAACACTCCGGGAGATCTCCTGTTGTTAGGAACCTGACAAAGGGATCAATCCAACTGGGCGGCTTGTGTGCGTCCTGGATGACCATCGCCTCGGGAGCATGGTCTATGCAGGATGTGGGAAGGTATTCAATGGTGATCCTGCGCGACTGGGAGGAGTCCACCGCCGAGGCTAGACAAGCCAGGGCGTCGGCATGTGTGTTCTTGTCTCGGGGCACTTGTTTGATTTCAATCCGGCTGAACCCTCGGATTACAGTCGTCGCCTGGTGATGGTAGGCCTTCATCCTGGGTCCCTCGTTTCAAACTCTCCGTTGACTTGATTGACCACTAGCATAGAATCACAATGCACGATCAAATCGGTAACTCCAGTTGCCTCAGCTAACCGAAGTCCTGAGATGAGGGCCTCGTATTCAGCTTCATTGTTCGAAGCCTTGAATCCCAGCCGAACGGCCTGCTCCGCAATAATCCCATCTGGAGAGGTCAGCAAGATACCGATTCCGGACCCCTTACTATTTGACGAACCGTCCACACACAAAAGCCAGGGCGATCCTTCACAATTTGGAGACGCTAAGTCGGGAGGAGGCGGTCCTTCTGGAACGGGATGCTCCCCCGAAAACTCAGCTATGAAGTCTGCCAATATTTGACCTTTTATCGCAGTTCGGGGTTTGAAATGAATGTCGTGCTCCCCCAACTCTACTGCCCACTTGGAAATCCTTCCGGAGAGTTCCGCTTTCCTCAAGATTGCTTTCAAGGGCTGATCGGTCAGGACAGTGATTGGGTGCGCCTGGAAATAATGCCGCAGTTTCCTTGCAGTGGTGACCAGGACAGAGCCAGTTTCTCCAGGGGTAGATATCTTGTCTCTGCGTCCAGGAGTGCCTTGCTTATATAGTAAATCGGCTTCTGGCGGTGCTCATGCTCACGGATAAGTACCCCGCTTACCGCAAACTCAGAAACTGCCAAGTACAGGAACAGCATCTCCCCCTGGATGGGGACTGACAGGGTTGGAAGAGTCCTTAGGTATTCTTTGATTCCAGCCAGGGCGTCCTCGCACCCCTGGCTCCACATATTCTTTCCAGCACTCTTGATTGCTCCAAAGAAGGGTTTGCATTTATCCGAGGAGCGTGAGACGAAACGGTTAAGTGCAGCCAGCATCCCTGTGAGTTTCTGGACTTCTCGGACAGTGCGGGGGCTCCGGATGTCCAGGATCGCTTGAATCTGATCTGGGTTGGCTTCGATTCCCGTTGACTAACCAGGTATCCGAGGAATTTACCTGATTCCACTCCAAAAACGCACTTTGCCGCATTCAGCTTCAGCCCATACTCCCTGAGGGTGGAGAAGGTATCCGCCAAATCTGTCAGATGATCACAACTCCGTTTGCTCTTTACCAGCATATCATCTATGTAGACCTCCATGGTGTTGCCGATCTGCTTTTTGAACATCCGATTCATCAGTCTTTGGTACGTTGCCCCAGCGTTCTTTAGTCCAAACGGCATCACTTTGTAACAGTAAACTCCCTTCGGAGTGATAAACGCCGTCTTTTCTTGATCCGGGGCATAGAGAGGGATCTGATGATATCCTGCTCGGGCATCCAGGAAGTCCATTCGTTCATATCCGGCTGTGGCATCTACCAGCTGGTCCACCTTTGGCAGGGGGTAGTCATCCTTGGGGCATGCCTTGTTCAGATCTGTAAAGTCTACGCAGACACGCCATTTCCCCCCTTTCTTCTTTGCGCACACCGTATTAGATAGCCATTCTGGGAATTGTATCTCTCGAATTGCGTCGGCCTTCAGGAGTTTGTCGATTTCTCGTTGACCGCGTTGGTGTGATGCGGGGCCATGCGTCGTGGCCTCTGTTTGACTGGCTTGTGCGACGGGTCGACATGCAGCCTGTGTGTGATTATCTCGGGGTCTACCCCCGTCATTTCCATCTCGTTCCACGCGAACACGTCTGTATTCCCCCTTAGGAACTTGATCATCTCCTCTTGTTCGGCTGTGGGCATCGAGGTTCCAACTAGGAAATACCTCTCTTCTTCTCCTTCTATCAAGGGCACCTTCCGGAGGTCTTCCACTGACCGCTCAGTTGGGTCTATCCGGGGGTCATCCATTCCTGGACGCCCGGACTGTAATTGCTATTTTTCCATAATCTCTTCCGGTGCTCGCCCCTTCTCCTGGCTGGACGCCCCGGCTCGAACGGCGGAATAAAAACAGTTTTTCGCGGAAGCTTGGTCCCCCCGGATCTCCATGATACCTTCTGGCGTGGCGAATTTTAATTTCTGGTGGAAAGTGGAGTGCACCGCTCCCAACGCATGCAGCCATGTTCGCCCCATAATCACGTTGTAGGGAGAGTCCGTATCGATCACAACAAACTCGGTGTCGATGATAAAGGGACCAGTGGCAACTGGCAATGTGATTTTCCCCACGGGCAGGGCGAATGAGCCGTTGAACCCGATGAGGGGTGTCCTGACTTTGGTGAGGTCTTTGGGGCCAAAACCCATCCGTTTCAAAGTTTCGAAGTACATCACCTCCGAGGAGCTTCCAGAGTCTATCAAAATTCTTTTGACATCGAATTTCCCTATCCTTAGGGTCAAGACAAGGGCGTCGTTATGGGGAGTCACTACGCCTGTCAAATCCGCGTCGGAGAATGTAATGCCAAGCTCACCCGTCCTGGCCCTTTTACTTGGTGGCCCTACATCACCCTCGGCTACCTTCCTCGTAAAAGCTACCCTCTTGAGGTCGGACTCGAGTTCCTTGGACGTGGGGCGATCCAGGGGACATATATGAATGACATCTATGATGTTGTCCGGTTCCTCGGTCGGGGCAAGGGCTCGTCTCTCTTCTGGCCTGGGCTCTATGTACTCTTTCAAATGTCCGTCTCGGACCAAGCTTTCCAAGAACGATTTGAACACCCTGCAGCTTTCGGTGCGATGCCCGAAATCCTGGTGATAGGAACACCTAACCCTTTGATCACGGGTGGAGGGGTCGCCCTGCATCCTGGGCGGCCATTTGAAGAACGGCTCGTTCTTGATTTTATGGAGCAACTTGAAGATGGGTTCCTTGAAAACAGTGTGAACTCCTCTGGACGAACCCCCTGGAGGGGGTAGCAATCCCTTTCGGGGTATATCTTCCCGCTCCTTCTCCTTTCTTTTAGATTGGAGGGCTCGGCCTTTACTGCTTCCCATCTCGTCCTCAACCCTCGAGTACTTGTTTATCCGGGCCATTAGTTCCCCCATATCCGAGGGAGTCTTCTTGGTCAGGGATCGGTACAGGTCCGTGTCCCTTGCCAAGCCGAGCCGGAAAGATGCTGCTGCCATGACCTCCGAGCAGCCTTCTATCTCATTAACTTCTTCCCAGTATCGGATGGCGTACTGGCGAAGAGTCTCGGATTCCCTCCGTCTGAGGGTCAGCAATGATCCAATGTCTTTAGGGCGCTTACTCCCCGTAATGAATCGAGCCAGGAACTGCCTAGTCAATTCCTTCCAGGACCCAATACTGTTGGGAGGAAGCGCCTCGAACCACTTCATCGCAGAGTCCCCCAAGCTCATAGGAAACACTCGGCAAAAAACCGTTGGTCCGAATGATAGAGGGACATCATCTGCTTGTATTGCCTGATATGGGCTTCGGGATCGGACCGCCCGTCATAGGTTTTGAACCGAGGCACGACAAATTTTTTGAGATCTCCATCTCACTGATCTCCCTCATAAAGGGTGTTTGCATGACTTCGTCCTCGGCCTCATCCTGGACAGCCTTACCCTTTCTCCTGGTGTCTAATCGGGCTCTGAGATCAACTTCTTCCCTGGCGGGATGCCTTCTGAAGTCCTTGAGTTCGTCGGTAAGCCCCTCATTTTTCGGGCGTCGTGTGGATTGGGTTGAGTCCTCCTCGGATTCATCTCCCTTCCTCCGTCTAGACAAACCTCGCCGGAGGTCGTCCAGGGCCAATGGCCTTGCTTTCCTTGAAAGGTTGTCATGATGATGCTCGCCGGCTCTAGGTCGCTTTGGGGCCCTAGAGCTTTCTGCTTTGTTGTTTAGTTGATTTCTTAGGTCCTTCGTTTCCTCCTCCCGGGCGGGAAGCCCACGGGAAAGGAATGAATCCCTAGACCCCCCGCCAGAGGCGACAAACTCGTCGAGCCGGCTTAGGACGTTTACATTGTCCTTTTCCAGCTGACGTAATCTATCACCAAATTTTTCTTCAATCACCTCCGCCAGCTGACGAGCCAAGGGGGCTGATCCCCCTGACCTGATTCCCATACTGGTTTGAGGGGTAACCCCTCTTGACCGAGTAGAGGCACTTTTATTCGTGTTGGTGTGATCCCTTCCTCCATGATGACAGGGAGCTTGTAACTCGAGACTTCTTTGGTGGGGTCCTTTCCCTTTCTGTCGAGTGTTCACCATGGTCACTGTTCTTTATAGAGAAAAAACTAGGAAAACTAGTCGTTTCCCACAGACGGCGCCAGATTGTGCGTGCAAGATCCTGCACAATATAAAAAACGAGAACAGATCTCTCCCTTGGTGAGCTCGAGTGAGCCGGTTGAGCGACCAAACACGCTGCTTGGAACAGCCTGCAAGGTACGGTGGTAACCTGGAACGGCAATGAGAAGTCCTGGGAACGGAAGAACGATCCAGTAAGGCTAAGAGAGGTTCCTGGAACAAAGAAGAACAAGTTAGAAGGGCGCCGGAGTGTTTTTCGGCGTATCCCCTCCGACGATCTAGTCAGTCTTTGAGAAAGAGAGAGAAAGGAGAAAACACTGAGAATGTATTGTAGTCGAGAGTTTTTTTGTTGCATACCCGCTTTGCCTTTTGCAAGGAGTATTTATACCTTAAAAGCTCATGATTGTTGTCAGTGTGGTCAGTAGGTGATCATTAGGCACAGGTAGCGTGCGCATTGATTCTGATGAGGAATGTCTTCTCTAATTAACTGCTCGGGGTCCCGAGCAATCAATGTTGGGTCATCGGGATGCCGACGGTACAATGTGCTCCTCTCGGGGAGGATGCAATAAATGCTCTGTATTAGGAGCATTTATTGCCTTTCATTTCCGAACCTTACCGCATTGAATGCGGTCTCATCAAGGGAATGGTGCAATTAATTGTTTGTTTTCCCAAGTCGCGTGTCAGCAACGGCATGCGGTTTGTCTGTCTTTGATGTGATATCATATGCCACACGTCCGTCCCCTATTGGCTGTGATCTCTGTATTCCAGTACGTTCTGACATTGTTTGTGTAAGACGAGGTCATGATGAATAGCCTAGACTAGCCTAGGCTAATGACCTGTACGTCAATAGCTTATCCTGGAGTAGAGGAAGCGTCCAGGACGGGGTACCTCTCGGCACCGAGGAAAGGCTCATCTCGGGGACCGAGGGAGGTATGCCGACCGAGGTACATATCAGACCGAGGCCACGTGTCGGTTGTAAAATATACTGAAATGCATGATCCTATATGACGGTACCTCGGGGGCGAGGACATTCGTGCGCCGATGGTGCTTGATCTTAGCAACAGCGTTTTAGTAAAACCGAGAACACGTGTCTTCATCATAGGGTATTTCAGAAAAGTCCCATCAATTCTTTTCGGTCATCCTATCAAAAATCTCTCTAGCAAAATCAAAGCTTCTAGACTTAGCATACATATCAATCATGGCCGTCCCCAATATCACATCCAACGAAAAATTATTTCTCCATATATAATCGTGTACAAATGTAGCCTTATGCATAGCCCCCCACTTTGCACAGGCATTAACAACATTCACCATTGCTACCTTATCTGGTACAACCCCTTCGTTCCTCATCCGATCAAACAAACCCAACGCCGTGTTAGCATTCCCACACTCACTATAGCCCCCAATCATGACAGTCCAAGTCACAAGGTCCCTATTGAGCATTTTATCAAACAACTGCTTCGCATCATCAATAACCTTACATTTTGCATACATGTCTACCAAAGCCGCGGACACAAAACGATCCGAATGCAACCCTAGTTTGTACACAATGTCATGAATCAATCTACCCATTTGGAGGTCCATTGTATCCCTACAAGCCCTTATCACAAAAGGCAAAGTAAAATTATCGGGTCGTTGCCCGGATCTTATATACTCCCTAAATGTCCTAAAACAAATCCTATAATCATCGATTTTGGAAAACCCCCCCACCATAACACTCCAAAAAAATGGGTCTCTCTCACTCATCCCGTCAAACAAAGCATAAGCATCAGTTAAATGCCTATGCTGAGTGTATACATAAAGAAGCTTGTTGGAAACTATAAGGTCTCTAAGCATTCCATTGGCGGCCACTTGGGCATGAACTTGTCGGATATGGGAAAGAGTTACACAGTTCTGTAGCGTAGAGAGGTAGTATTTTGGGTCAAAAGTACGTGAAAATTGAAATTTTAACGTTTCTGCCACGTGGGTGTTGTGGTTTGAGAACGTTTCTTGATGAAGTCGAGGTAGGATTATGGGTTCCACCATGGATGTAGCACAGGAAGCTGAGAAGAAGCCAAGTTTCTTATTGTTAATGTTAGCAATAAAGAAGCTTTGGTGTTTGTATTTGAACATGAGAGCAGTAGTAACAACAGCAACATACTAAACAGATCCAAACTTTTTCAATATTAGAAGGAACTAATTTGATAAGCTCAGGGGAGGACAACTGACCCAACCCAACGCTAGAGAATTACTCACAACAGATGCTGCCACCCAATAACCTGTCCTGTTATGGGCTCTCAACTTGGGTAGAAACTTTAAGGTAAGATCTCTTCCAACAAACTTAATGTCTTTGAAAATAGTGCAGACTTCTGAAGGAGTTACTCTTTCGGTCGAGCTAAGTCTGATCACTTCAGTATTATCACTCTCTAAAATAGTCTGATGTAGGTGAAGTGTACATGCTAGTATATATGCTTGCCACAATGCTTAGTCAGAGTATATGCTCGATATGACAGGTATGTGCTTGGCTATGTCATCTACTATCTTCCCATTGGTATCTCTTACAATTATTCCCACCGTAGCATTTCCCCCTCGAAGGCTCCATCGCAGCTTACTTTGAGTCCAGAGTTGAATTGGGAATTTCGAATGCCCCTTCGATTTGTGTCTGAAGAAGGTCCAGTTTGGAGGAAGAGAGTCACAAGAACTTACCTCATACCAAAGAGCTTGTGCTCTAAGGACAGTAAAAAAGGCATTCGGATCTTCTTGATTAAACACTATTCTAAGTCCAGAAGATTGTGTTTAAAGTCCTTCAAGTAATTCAATGTCTACTAATGCTCATATTTACTAAGCTCAATCTCAATATCAACCTGACAAGGAAACCTAATCAATAGGTCAATAGTTTAATCGTTAAGTCAATTAATCGAATAAATCATACACTAGAAAATAAAAAAAAATAATTACAACAATGATTATATGAGGTAATTATACTGGTCGAGCTAGACCGGATATAATTAGTTACAAATTACAAAATTGTAAGTTACACAAGTCATAATTTGTAACTTACAAACTTTTAAGACATAAATTATGACTTATAAAATATATTCGTACTATCTATAAGTCTATCCAATAGTATTAAATAGGTTCATCTAACAGTCACTAATATTCTTATCAAAATTCATATTGCATCAGACACAAATTATTTTTAATTTTTTAATGAAAAGGACAAACCCATAAGTTGGCCCAGCCTAGTCAACAGTAATAACTATGGCCATGGGCTAAGATGTGGCACATAATCCCTGACCCAATACCCGGCCAAGCCAAGCCCACCAATTCCATGGTACAAGCTTAGCCAGCCAAAAGAGAAAAATGAGTATTCGTTCAAATCTATTATTTTTAGACCGGAGATAGACTATATATATTAAACGGTTGACGTATACAGGAATACCCGTATAAACTCATGCGAAAATAAAGGCAGGGATGGACTTACCCTTACTCCCGCCCCTACCCCGCTATACCTATTAAAAATATATATATAAATAAAAATACTCGAAAGTTAATGCCTTAACTTACTCTCCAGTCATGTATGACTTTGAAACTATTAATGAAACATGATCTTGTTGCTGATAAAAAATCAGATCAATATGTGTTGTATCCCCTTTTCCAAAATAAACTTATATATCATATCATAGTGCCAAGAACTTGATCTTGTGTCTTTACTACTTTCTGCGCAGCCATTGTCAAAAGCTTTATACAATACGTGTTAGCTGCCTTAACTCATCCATTTAATTTTACCAGAACATTTTAGGTTTTGTTTTGATAACCGAAAATCATCCCAACCCCATTCCCTTTGAATTCGCGGTTATACCGTAAACTCAAATTATACATAATCCTTGCAAACCTTGCACATTGGACCAGGCAGAGCATCTCTTTCGAAATTTTTAATATAAGATAATCAATAAAAAGATAACTTTACAAATCTGTTGTTTTGCTTGCTAATTTTTTAGAACCTGTTGTTATGGTTATTTTCAGTTTATATGACCCAAATTCCCCCATTCTCCTTTCCCAGGGAAAAAGGAAAATGATGTTTTAAGTATGGTTGTAGTAATTTATTATTATATTTAGGGATGTTAATGGACCGAAGAGCGGGCGGAGAGTGTAATCTTTATTCTCGTACCAGCTTAAAAAAACTTTATTGATCCCCAATCCACTCCCATTAACAGATATAATTTTCATCTCAATCTCCGTCCGCAGGTAAATTTCTAATCCCCGTCCCTATCCCCGCTTCCCCCGTACCTACCTAAGCCCAAATCCAAGTAGCATAATTCAAAATTCTACATAAATTCAATATTTTAAATAATCCAACAACATTCTAACATAGTCTAACACAACATAATGTAGATTACAAAATGGTAAAAGTCAAAATAATATAGTATTCTATTTAAAGTGTCATTAAACCACAAAAAGAGAAACAGAACTATTAGAGAGAAAGAAAGAAAAGGAAAATCAAATTAAACTAAAAAAACGATAGCACTACACTTAAAATTTCCTAAAAAAATGTTTGTTATTACAATTCATATTATAGTCATAAAGTGTTAAAAGATGAAAATTTAAAATTTTGCTAATTCAATAATTCTTCTCATTTCTCAGTTCACTCTAGCAGAGGAACTCAGCAACCTCCATTCACCACATTTTCTACTCACGATGAAATACAAAACTATCTTACTCTCTCTTATCTGTTTTTAGAACATGGTTAATCCAAACTCTTAACAGTTTCAATTAGTGAGTACAAATTAAAAAAAAAAGAATAATCAGAGAAAAAAGTTGATAAGATTACCATATAACAATGTCACTTTTTAGTTTGATTATCATATTTCTAAATTGGTAGTTATAGTAAATATGTTTAATTAGGACTTGGGTACTGCTCTCATATGGTGCTTCGGCTTATATGGGGGTGGGGAGACGACTCTTTCCCGATGTGGGACAGAGGTAAAGGCTACTGTGGGGGTTTGTCCCGCAGGTCAGCCGAAATCCTTTGGTGGAGGGCGGTATATCCCGGTAATGGGAGGATTGCCCTTGGAAGACAGGGTCCCGGTAATGGGGCAGGGTCTTCACAGTCCATCCCCGGTCCAAATAGGACGAGTTATACAGGTATCCTCATATATGGTGCACTATCATCCCTAATGCCATTTCTTGTTCGAACCATCTAAAATTTTGGACTATTTAAATTATTTAGAATATTGTTAATTTATTTAAAATGTTGAATTTATTAAAATTTTGAATTATGTTAACTTGAACTTGAACTTAAGTTTGGGCTTGAGCAAATACAAGGGAATCGGAAACGGGAGTGGAAATTAAAAATTTACTCGTGAACGGAAATGAAAATGTAAACTATACTCATTAACAGGGGTGAACCGAGGATAGACAGAATTTTTTTAAGCGGGTATGGGGATGGAGACTACACCCCCCGCCCTAGCTTCGATCTACTGACATCCCTACCCATGAACACCTCTCTAATTCCAAAACACAATAAATTGTATTTCTCCTTCCAATAATCAAACATATTCTTTCACTACATTACATATCCCTCAGCAGATCATGGAATAAAACAATTTAAAAGGAACCCTGTGGAGAATTCCCTCAATTTACAACCTTGATAATCTACAGATTGCTAAAAAATCCCAAGTAGGGATTTATTCAAATTCATGATCCCTGTTACACTCTACACAAACAACATTATGTTAGCCAGCCACCACCACCCGCCCACAAACTCCCACCAATAGCAGCATACTATTCGTTTCAAATGGTAATCCCAGAGACACCAATAATACAAATACAAAACAGCTAATGTCATCTGTGCAGATGAAATGAGACCACAGCTCTATTGGTTGATTTGTGAGAAGGGCGAACGAGGAATGAGAGATGGCTTTGGTTCCTTTACTTCAGATGATTCATATGAATGGTTTTCCCGAAACTCCTCTAGAAGCGCCTCCATTGGCATGGCTCGTAGGGACTCGATAGTAGCCTTGCATGGGATGTCTGGCTCAGACCTGGTTGGTGTCGTGCCAATAGGCTCATAATCCTGCAAAATAAAAGAGAAATCATCAGGCCAGTACATCAATATGTTGTATATAGAGGCAGATATCATTTATACATCACAAAAATGTGAATATCTGTTCTAAAAAATTGACCCTCCTTTAACAATGAAACTAGAAATTCAAATTCCTCTATAAGCACTTACAAAAACACATAACATGTTCTGAACTTCATAGCATTGGAAAACAGGACAAAATAACATCACACCACTTGTGACAATGGATTTAAAATCTTGTGAATTACGATTTCATAGCATGAATTTAATTTCAACGTGATGCATAGACAGATTTTTGGGCCTTGTGAGTGTGGACTTAAAATTTGTTGGTGAAGGATCTTGCTAAAAATCCATCACACAAAGGATTCTAGTAGTAAAACTCAAACCGGGCAAGTCTCTCTGCACTATTTAACTTGTACAGTTTCAGTTGGCCATATCAAATAGCTCCAACTGTTTCCAGTTCACCAATCTGCATAACCCCATGTTAGAACATGAAAGTTACAAATGCATCATGGTGCTTACTCAAGCAGCACAGTACAGCATATTTTATGTCAATGATGTTGGAATAACCAAAGATCTCCCTGTCTTTAAAGAATACCCAAAAAAGAAGGGTTGTGGATGGCAGGGTTTAAGGACACAATTTGAAAATTTCTTTGTAGATCTCTTTCTTATTCTACCAAATGTAACAAAAGGTATTATCAGATGGTAAAAAATCCTATGATTCTGACTTTCTAAGCTTGTGCATAGTCTACAAATCTAGCCCAGAAACATTAAAGTTTTCTTGTAAGCCTTATATTCACACTACATGAATACGAGGCAAACAGCATGATTTTTAAGAGTTTCTTTATAAAATTCCTCCAAGGAAATTCTCCATTAAGAATTGAACAGCCAGAAAATTCTAAAACCAATGTTTTTTGAAGTGGAATAATTCAGGTTCAAATGGCAACTCCCGAGTCTATATCCATGAAACTAACAATCTTCCCAAATTATGTCGACTTAGATGCTAAATTAACATACCATGTATTTGTGCTGGAAAATATCAAGAGCCTTCTGTTCTATTGAAGCAGACTGCGCGGAGTGATCCTCCCGGAGAACCTCAAGAGTGTTTGTATGAGCTTTGACAACTGACAAAATTCCAGATATAGATCCTCGGTCTTGCTCCAACATATCTGCATTAAGTATCCAAAAGAACCACCAAAAATCATAGAAAAAAACATAACAGTACTATGCAAATCACATCCACAAAACAAATCCGTACTAATTACATGCACATTATGATGAACAAGAAGATAATCCAGACCCCTCTTACTGAAAAGTTGTTTGTCAAAAGTCAAAATACCAGTTGACAGCCATGTGGCCCATGTCAAACAATATCTGATGCTGTTCTAGACAGCTATAACATTGCAACTACATTCATGACAATGCTGAAAAAAAGAACTGCAAAAAAGGAAAGACCAGTTTGGAGTTTCATCTGCAATCTGGCTTAGGCAGGAATATCAGGCTATTATTGTTATCTATAATGTACTATACCTTTTGTTCTTCCAAATTTCGAAAACAGTAGATTGATCTATGCATTCAAGTTTGTGCAAAATCTAGTACTTTTGCAAACACACAAACATAAGAAACTCCCAGACTAGAAGATTTTGTGAAAGCAGCAGCTCCCAATCCACAACCATATAATTAAAACAAAGACTAGTACTCCATGAGCAATGGGAACCCACATTTGCTAGAAGCCTTGGAACTTTGTTCACTTTATGATTTTCCACAAGGCTAGAAGGTTCAACAGTTTAGAGTAGGCATTAGCATATCTTCCTCTCTTTTTTTGGGAGCTGCACTACGATGACTTCCAAAAAAACAGAAACAGGAGAAAATATGTCTAAGGTTTCACACGTCGAACAGCTACATAACTAACAGAATGAACATCCACACGTAATTCCTTGTACATGATATGGGATCAAACACATGAAGTGCATCACATATCCCAACGTAGATCAAAAAAATTCATATAGAATTCCACAAAGAACTGAGCAGCATTTACCACCAAAGTACTGAATGATGTCATCACTGTTCTTTACTACATCTTCTTCGGCAACAGCCCTTGTGTTACTAATCTCAGTATCCTGTTCCTCATTACTATCAGATGCATTCCTGTAACAAATAATTCAAACATTAAAAAGTGGTATGATAAATTTGTGTCGAGTTCTACTGGTACAAATAGTGAGTGTACTTCAACACACATAAAAGGATGATATTTTTTGACCAAAATTTAGCATAGCCTACACAAGAACCATAACATCGTGGTGTATAACTAATAAAATGGCATAACAAATAACCATATCTTCCACAAAACATGTCTGCAACAGTTTCAATTAGATGGCAAAAGCAAGTTCAGATTTAATACTCAGGTGAAAATGCATAACTGTAAAAATCCAATTAACAATGGAATGTTCCCTATTCCACTACTCAGCTAAGAAAGCACATCAAAGCTGACCTGACAAGCGAGATCATTGTTGCTACATGTTGACTGCCTATTTCCTTAATGGACTCATGTGTCTTTTGCAGTCTCTTGGAAGCCATTTCAGCAGTGCTTACGCTGGAAAAATAAGACAAAAAAGAAACAACAACAAACAAAGAAAACATAACAAAGAAATTTAGAATTGAAAAAATAATATTATATACTGCAAAAGAAGGCGATTCATAATCCAAAACATTAAATATAAGGATTCACTCAAAATAAAAGGCAAGAATGACTAAATCACTTACCATTTCTGTAGTAGCAACTCCATACGACAATGTTTGGCAGCAGAGAAATCAGCACTGTCTTTAGCATCGTTCTGTGTTTGCATAGAGAACTCCTGCCACTTTCGCTTTGCATCTGTTGTAATACCCTCCATCGAGGAAACATGCCCATCTAAAAATGTCTTATTTCCAATAACTGTTTCTCTAAGACCAACAAGTCTTGCATCCACCTGTCAGCTCAACTATTAATCTACTACAAAAAAGCAACATGGTAAAGAAGGCATTAAAAAAAGACAACAAACCAGCTCTTTTTGACGATGGATGTGATTGAAGACCAAAGTAGTCATATCAGCAATAAGCTTCTCTGCATCGGATTTTGACTGTTCCTGCACAGATTAAGCTTCATATGTCTCACATCCCAGATAAAAGTTTTTGCCTTTAAGAATATGAAATATTACCTCGTAGGCCTTCTGAAATTCAGCAATACCGTTCATCTGAATCTTATCAACTTGAGTTGCATGACTTTCAAGCCTTTTCGATTCTTGAATAAGCTTGTCTAAAAATCCATTGATGAACTTAGAGATACTCTCTGTATGCTCAACACTATCATTGAACCTCTGTGAAATTCAAAACCGAAATTTTAATGAGATAAATAAATTAGCATGGCCATATGCAGTTTAAAGGGGGGCGAAAAAAGGCAGAAGAAACCCTTAAATACTAAAATTGACGTATGATGACAAACATAATGACTGTATAGTTCATTTTTTTGTCAGAGTTAAATATCTTATAAAAATAAGCTACAATAACTTCCATAAAAACTATTCTAGAAATTCAAGAATTTTCAATGATGTGAGTGTTAAATCATGGCTAAGTATGTCAAGAAGCAACACTAAATCCTACAACAAGCAACTAATCTGTTGACAAGAGCTAAATTCAAGCAATATACAAACCTGACGAAGCTCTCTAGCAAAAAACGCCATTTCTCCTTGGTGAGTTGATAGAGTGTTATGAAGATCATCATATATCGAATTTGCTTCAACAGTCTCTGCAGCTAAAAACTAATCCAAAAAGAAAAAATGTGAAAACAAATATGTAAAAGAACTAAGGCAACACTATAAAAAGCTTTGACTCATAAAGATGACAAAGAAGCATCTATTGTAGCTTCTTACTTCTTCAATAGAATGCGCATTAGAAGAAACCAAAGTTGAAATCTCCTCTAGGGAAGCATTAGAGCTTGCTTTATGCAAACGCACTACATTCTGCACAGCTTCAATGTGAGAAATATACAGGGCCCTTGAAGCAGTTACTTTCTTCTTTAAATCAATTACAGCCTGTAAGCAGAATTAAATATAAAAACATGTTATTAAGTAAGCAAAACTGGGACATTGGCTGCACATGAAACAATCAAACATCCTAATTCAGGACTTTATCAAATTGACTTATATCTCAGCAAATTAAAATACAAAGAATGAAAATAAAGGATGAGAAAGAAAATCAACTGCCGGAAGATAACCAAATACCTTATCATGTATGTTAAGAAAAGACTGACATAAATTCTCAATAGCCTGGATATGTTCACTTTGCTGCGACACGGACGTGGCCAATGTGTTGCAAAGGGAACCAAGTTGCCGCACAAGATCAGCTTGGAAATTGTTCACAACTGACCTGTTATCAGCATTCAGCTTGTCCTCTCTAGCTACGAGACAACATATCAGAAAAAAGTCAGAAACTTTTCTGTTAGAAATCACGAAAATTAGCAGATTGCGAATGACACTACATACCAATTTTCAGAAATAGTGAAGCATTGTCCTGAAGAGATTTCTCCAAGTCAGACCGTAAAACACATGCCTGATGGGCCAATGCATTTTCTGTAACAAATATTCAACAAGAGTGAGATATGCTGAAAATATAAAATCTCAATTCCAAATCTACTTGAATATACCAGCTTTTTTTTGTTCAGATATCACAAAATCTCGCTCCTTGAGTGCATACTTGCATCTCTTCAGTTCTTCCTCGGTATTGGCTAGCAATTTATAAGTTTGATTCAAGTTTTTCTGCAAAATTTTCCGAAATAAGAACCTATGAATAAAATCCAAAACCATATTTAGACATTGGAACTGCAATTCACCTGTGTAGTATCAAGTTTGCTGCTCAAATCAGCGCATTGTTGAACTTGAGCATCGTACTTCTCTTGCAAATCCTCAATTTGCTGTTTATGAAAAACCAATACGTGGAAAGTATGAATAATTTCAACAAAACAGATTCGAAGGATTGATTCCAACCACTTGAAAAACAGCATAATAAAAGGCGACCTTCTGGTGCGTTTCTATAGTGACACCCATTTGTTCAATCTGATCTGCCATTGCCTAAACATGAAAAAAATGATACAAGATGGGAAAATTAAATGAATAAACTTCAAATGAACATGAGATAATACATGTATACGACAGCGTCTGTAATGGTCTATTATATGAAGATTAGCACCTCCCCATATGGCCTTATATTTTTTCATTGTCCATAAACATTGCAGTCCAGAAAAAAATAGCTAAAAAAGTCTCACTAAAAATCAAAAAATTGCATACAGATTCATAACAGTACCTTCCTTTCACTCTCCTCCTGATAATATCGTTCCTTTGGTATATAGACCCCAACTTTCTCACGAGCAGCATAAACCTCTGGACAACACATAATTTTACCAACAAATACAGGTCAATCAAACAAGATGCGTAGCTATAATGATCAATTGCCTCTAATCATATATCTATAAACAGCAATGGCATAGCTGTATATTTTACCTGCCTTGAGCCGTTCAATTTCACCATAAAGATCCTTGATAAGAGTTGATTTCATCATTTTCTGGTTCACCTGCAAGTAGTCATAACAAAGATTCATATTTTGAAGGGACTGAATAAAACTAAAGTAATCCATGCCAACAAAAAGTGAAAAAAATTTAGTGAACCCATCAAACATAACTGTTCATAAATGGGTTAAATGTGAAACTAAGACGACCAAAAGCACAACCATCCACAAAGTTGCTTGCAACAATTTGGCAACTTAATAAATTTTATGCACCCTTCATGACAATTCAATATTTTTGTTTCCATTATTTAGATACAATTCATGCTGAGCATAACAATGAAGTTTATAAATTTGTGAGTTAGAAACGTGAGAGAGTATATATGCACATATATCCTTCACGTAGTTTCGTATACCCAACGATAAAATTGATAGAAGACACTACATAGTACATCCTGTGTTTCATTACCGTCAATGAATTAACATTTTAAATCTAATAAGTATGTGCAAATGTAGAACACTATCAAATCAAGACAAATGAATCTTCATATATGTCGCATGTTATTCCTTCATTCAATTAATGAGATACTTGACTCATACAATATAATGAAATCATGCCACACCCTTAGTTATAGACAGATTTATAGAATTAAATTAGATTTGCCAAAAGAACTTAGATAACATATAATGTGACATTTGACTATATAAAGCAAGAACAAACCTCAGGCTTATTCTTTATATTTTTTGCTCTATGGGCATAATCCAGCGTGCTCAAAGTCTCCTCAAGACAATGAACTGCAGGTGATACAGTGGCAATAATGCATGTCTTGGTTCTTCCCCCCAAGGAATCACGAAGTAAACGAGTCAACTTACTATCCCTGAATCCAAGTAAGCACTGTAATTAGAAACTGATTAAGGAATCCATATAACTGAAAAAACCAAGAAAATTCCTAATCAACCTAGGAAAAGTTCAACCTGTACGGAACATGCCCAAGATGCTCCACAAGGGCATTGATTACTCGTCCTAATGTCAGCAAACTTTTGTTTATCTCTCCAGCTTCTCTTGCACGACCCTGAAATTTTTAAAATAAACATAATAAAAAGGAAAGAGATAAGAGAAAAAACATAACCAAGTTCAACCAGAAGAAACATTCCAAACCAAATGAAAAATGAAAGAAACTTACTACATACCCAAAGACCCTTTTTAAGTTTTAACAACATCCACAAGTTTTGTAGGCACATTTAAGTGAACAATTACCTCTCTAGCACCAGAACGAGAAATATTTTCAGAACCAGCTAAATCAACTAAATTGAGCTTCCCACATTTGATAAGTTCTTCACCTTCTGGAGTTGCTTCTTTGATGTGTATAGTGATGGAGAAAAGAGAATGTGACCGACTGAAAGACAACAATCATTTAGCAAATAAGGAAATACTAATTTGACAAAATATAAGAAGTAGTGGCAAAATTTTAACCTTGATTGTTTGTTTAGTAGAGTTTCTGCAGTACGACGTTTTGCAGACCCCCTTTCAATTAAATTAAAAATCTCACTCGAACTTGCTACAATTTCCTCCTCTAATCCTCTCACAAGAACTCCTCCTTTTCCATCTTCCATGAGGGGCAACTGTTTTTTCTGTTTATCCTCCAAAGCAACTCTAGATATTTCTTCAGGGGCAAGCAAATCGGTAATTTCCTCGTTATACAATTCCAAAAATGTGACCTTCACACTATATTCTGCATTTTGACTCTCCAATGTGTCAAAAATTTGCTTCACAGCTCTGGGTATGACACCTGCTTCTGGAGGTAACTCTCCATTAGGCCCACTCTGTCAAAGAAAAGAGAAAATCATATGTGAAATGAGGAAAAAAAAGAGCTGAACTAAACTCTAATAGGAAAATAACAAGTATCCTATATATACCTTTGACCTTTTACATTCACCTTCCATGGTGTATGTTTTTCCCGTGCCAGTTTGTCCATATGCAAAAATGGTACAATTAAAGCCCTCCAACACTTCATTGACAATTGGAATAACTGCTTGATCATAAAGATCCCTTTGATGAGCTGAAGGACCAAAAACCTGTATATAACAAAGATTAAACTCAACGCATCAAAGAAATCCTAATAGTTGGGCATCACACACAGATAACCCAAATCACATGTAAATCCCTGTTGCCATTGCCTTATTCAAAACCATAAAGTGGTTGACTTTTGAAAACAATTACTTTAATCCACTACAAGGAAGAATATTAGCAGGTCAGTTAAGTATCATCATCTAATACATAGTATGGCGCCAGAGTATGGCCGTTATGATATATGAGATTTCACATTGACCTAAAATCACTGTCTGTTTCAGAACTACTGTGTTAAACACAATTATCTGCCCTTTCTGGGGGATCTGTGATATTAGTTCGGGGACTCTCCAATTGGAAATCTAAACAACCATACACAAAGAATATCTATAACTTTGAACAAATCAAGGGAGAACTTCTAGTTTGGTAACATTTTCAAGTACCCTATAACATTAACTGACAGTAAGGAACAAATTTTAGTAGATTATGTTGGCAAGAGCTATTACATTCATGTGCTGGGCTGAGAAAGGATTGGCAAGACCAGTACCATGAGACATCAAAGACAAACGTTTTCATCAGCAAAGACCATTTTTACATCTGTTGTCCAAACTATTCCAGGAAAAAAATAAGCATCTAACTATCACAATTCCCAATCCACCACCATATGGGATACCTTTAAAAGTTAATTATCTAATTTAGGGTTTTTCAGTACTTTTACTTTAACAGTTTTATCTTGTTTTTATAACAATTTCTATGACACTTCAGTAACATCTTTTGCTCCACAGTTCACAACCCCAGTTTAGCCCACCAAATGTGTGTGTAGTTTTGCAACCAATCAAAATGCGTTCTAATTTACAACCCAAAATTCTCAACTAATCAGTACACACAATGACATTTTACAATTATCCCATAAAAGAAAATCTTATCATGAGTAAAATTTTCGAGGGCACAAAAACGAAGAAATATCAACCACACATCAAATCAAGTTTATGTGTGAACAGTAAACCAATGCATATCAAATGTAACGTCATTTTCACTGTAAATTAATTAAACTGTACAAAAATTATAACCATTTTTTGGCCAATTACCTTGTCAAATGTAAAAATTCTATCAATATGCTTCCCAGCAATATTTTGAGAAACCGCAACTTCTCTCTGGTAATCATTGCAGGTCACTACTTGCGGTGCATTGTTCCGTAACTCTTCTTCGCTAAATGGTCTAGAAATTGTTGTTGGAAGAAAAGAAAAAGAATGTAAACATAAGAAAATTGAATAATTTGCAACAAATTTACCTGAAAAAAACAAAATAGAAACCATAGCTCCTAACCATTTTCACATTACACATGAATCTATACACACGTTGATGGATGCATACATATATATAGGCATATGTGCATAGATAAATAGAGAGAGAGAGAGAGAGAGAGCAGTACCTGCAACGAAGAAGAACCTGCACATTAACACCTTTCTCTTTCTCTTGGCGACTCGACATTTTCAAGCGACGATGAGAGAGAGAATCACATACACCAGTACTGTTGTCTCTAGATCTACTCCCTCTCTCTCTCTCTCTCTCTCCTGTCTGGGTCTGTCTGTGAATCTGATATGAGAGCGGGATGAGAAGGTGATTTGAAATTTTGGGAGCCGCTCTCATACTTCAATCCCACCGTTGGTCTCTGACTGGTTCAGATCTGACGGTGCATGTAATAAGGCAATTGACGAGACATTTGTTTGACGGAATTGTCCCTGGAGGGTACCTAAATGTCGTTTTTAACCCCAAGTTGGGTGTACGATGAGTTGGACTTTGAAGCTGGGTCATGCTTAAGGGCGTTCTTACTTCTTCGTAACCCAGTCAACAGAGCCCTGTTATGTTCGGTGTCTAGTAGGTTGTCAAAATTTGACATGATATGATTATTCGATATGAATTAAACGAATTTGGGTAAGGTCTTAACAGATTTAGATGATAAACGGATTGACATGTCAAACACGTTTAATAAACGGGTCATGTTCGAGTGAGACCTGTCAAACCGTTTATCATATGTTTACCCGTTTAAATAAAATTAATATAATAATAAATTAATAATTATTTTAAAAAATTAACAAAAAAAAAGAAGTAAATAAATCAATAAAAAAAGAAGTAAAGTAGTAGTTCAAAGACAAAAGAGAAAAGTTTGAAAACACTTCAAAAGCAAAGACAAACAAATGTTTTTTGTTTTTGTCCCACATTAGAAAATGAGAAGAGATAGAGAGAGTTGAGTTGCCTATAAAAGACAATGGCCTCTTGTTTTTATTTTTAAATCTTTCAAGTCTTATTTTCAAAGACAAATGAGAGGAGTTGTAGAGCACTTCAAAGATAAAAACAAACCAATATTTTTTGTTTTTATCCCACATTGAAAAATGGGGAGGGTGAGTTGCCTATAAAAGACAATAGCCTCTTACTTTTTTTTTTAAAGTCTTCAAGTCTTATTTTTATGAGATTTGATTTAAAATTCCTCTTTTTTGAGATAAGTGCAATTAGTAGTAAAAAAAAATATTAAAATTTGTTGATATAATTTTTTAAAAATTAAACTGATTAAACGAGTCGTGTCGTGTTACCTATTTATTAAACGGGTCGTGTTCATGTTAAAATTTTTTACTCGTTTATTAAACGTGTCATATATGAGTTTATACGTTTTTCACCCGTCACCTGTTTAACCCGACACGATTGACACCCCTAATGTCTAGGGGTGTGCATAGCTCGGGTCGGGTTAGGCTTGTAAAAATAATTTTGGATCGGGTCTAGCTGGTGTAGGATGAGACCTTTATCTAAGTGTGTTATCAACAGGCCGTGTCGGACTTCAGGTAGGGGTAGGCTACCCGCAATGCAACACACAAACCTATTAGGCAGACCTGCTTGCAAGTTTTTTTTATAAACAACTTCATTTAAAAATAATGAATATTTGTGTAAATTATATTTTTGAATAAAAAATACAGTCAAAATAAATAAAAATAAAATAATAAATTATTTTTATTTTTAATTATGGGATAAACTATATTCAATAAAATAAATACTTCCCAATTAGGTTGACACATACTCACTTATTTATCATTTGCATTACTCTATCGTTTAAAACTTGTATGTTTAATACATGAAAAATAAAATAATACATTATTTATAGTATCTAAATTTTTAAAACTTAAAATTCTAACATTGGAAGACTTATTTCAAAATTTCAAATTTAATGGTCTACAAGTATATTGCAAATAAAGGGTGGTGGACGGGCTAAGTGGGTGGGTTAGGCTTCGCAGACGGGCTCTTGGGCCAGGCTTCAGGTTGAATAATAAGGTTTGGGTGCAAACTCAAGCCCTCTTTTTAAGAATATTGGGATCGGGCTCGGACAGGCCAACTATTGACCCTATCGAATTTTGAACCTATTTTTTTGTACCAAATAACGAAATCCGTAGATAACCCGATCCATAGACACCCATATGTGTGTCCATCCTCAGAACAAAGCTGTATTTAATATATTAGAGATCGTGCACATACATTCCTCGACCACCCAACTAAATAAAAGATTACAATTAAAAAATGTGAGAGTCAATTTTTTTTTTTTTGGGGGGGGGGGGGGAGAATTGTTTTTTTCTCATCTCTTTTTATTAATGAACAATTTCATTGCATCTCAAAAATCAAAATATAATTTCAGTATGTAAATGTGTACACTTATCTTTTTTTTTTTTTATTCAATGATCAAGAATGTTTCTAACTACCGCGCACCTCAACTAATGTTGGAAGCCCTGCAATTGAAGGCAATTAAGGAGGGAATTGCAAGTCTATTAAATCTCGTGGAAATGTTATTGATTTATTCTTGGTCTATGGGATTCCCACCAATGAGCTTTTTTTTTTTTGATTATTCACACACTTCTTTGTTGAATACAAATCTCGTTTACTATATTGTCTTTGAAATTTTTATATTGTGACATTATAAATTGTACACCGTGAACAATTCACTTATATATAATAAATTTCACATAAATTACTAAAAAATGATTTATGCCGAGAAAATTATTATTTCCACTACTTTTGCAATTACACTTACGTAAAAGGAAGTGTGAAGCACGTCGTCGTAAAAGCAAATTCAATTTTTTGAGGTCATTTTGAAGAGTAAATATTAAATATAACGGTGACACCATATTATCAATATTACATGTTGTCACCGTCCAATAATGAATGATAAAATGGATAAAATGAATATCACCTTCATAGATGGGTGATTACTAAATTGGGTGGGATCCACTTACTTGTTTGTTATTTTTCTAGTAAATGGTGATACTACATAACGATGATGGTCTAATACCATTGTTACCTTCAATATTTGCTCTATTCGAAGGATGATTCTACAAGTCATATGGTCCTTTTTCTTCACACAAAAGATCCTAATTCTCCATTAAAAGGCACACAATCGTAGACTATTCTTCAAATAAGACAAATTCGCAAATTACTTATACTTACCTACTAATTATACATTATAAAAAGACCCAAAATTTTAGGTCATATTTTTGTGTTAGCATCTGTAAAAAACAGTTTTTTGTTCTAAAAATTTTTAAAACATTCAAACCTGATTGTTTAGCATTTTTGTTCTCAAAATTTTCGAAAAAAAATGAGATTTGGAATACAAAAACAGAAAAAACAAGTCAGGTTTGTTTTTCTGGGTATTATTGAAGATTTTGAAAACACGAAAAAACACACAAATTTATTGTTGTGCACTTATTGTATCAATATAAAACATTTTTTTTTTTTTGCATTCTTTTTCCTCATCTCTCTCTGACCTCTCTCTCTCTTGTG
>CAUOFW020005376.1:0-27424 GCA_963454935.2 Ilex paraguariensis
AAGTCTTTCGGGGGGCAAATTGGGCCCCTTGAAAAAGAGAAGGGGCCAGGGATTAAGATGAGGGAGTCTGTCCTCCCTTGCTTAAGGCAGAAGAAGAGGGCACTCCCAGCTTTTGCACTTTAGCTTGTCAACAGGGCTACCTCCAGAGCTGGTATCGACCTTTCGTTTGCCACTTTTCCTACTCTTCTTCAGTAGGTCAACTTTGGCCTGGAGTTCCTCAGGGGTAGATTTTATTATGGAGGAGCTTGGGAGATTTTTACCGAGCAAGTTAGATAGGAGAGAAGAAAAAGAAGGAAAGACAGAGGAACCAACTCAGAAAGTGTTACCTTCTATGTCTTTAGGCCTAACAACTGAGATAGGGAGCAGAGCTTCTATCGATACCTCAGGAGGACTAAATCCCTGTGTTACTAAGACCCAGGGCTTGATGAGCTCGGAGTACTTCTCTGGATTGCACTTTTCCAACTTTCGCTTTACCCTCTCATCCTTAGCACTGAGCTCTGGTCGAATGCTTGAAAAGCAACACAAGGAGAACAAAGGTCAAAAAGGAGACTCAACGATTCCCAACCAAAGCTCAATCAATTCAAGAAAGGGCTCACCTAAGTTATCAGGGGCGGACCAAGTTCTAGGGATACCTAGAGTATCAGTCCTGTCAGCAGGGTTGTACTCCCAATTGGTGCCCCCAACGAAAAAGATTATTTCTTTCAACCCTTATGGGAGCTCGGGAGGTGAGTAATGATCTGCCTAGCCGTGGTTCACTTGGAGATATATAAGAAACCCTCTGATGAGGTGAGCTTGACATTAAAAAGATCCACAAGCAAGGAAAGGCTGGGGACCCCGAGTCCATGAATCTTGAATAAAACAAGAAGACCCACAAGTTCACCCCAGAAATTAGGGGAGAGTTGAGCAGGGCAGACATTGAAGTGTTGCAAAACACTCTTGATGAAGGGATGAATGGGGAAGAGAAGGTCATTCTCAAAAGCGACCGCAAAGAAATATACTCTCTTGTGAACTTGGGCAATGTATGGGGTGTATTTATTTGGACACCAGGGCTGGACACTAGGAGAAAAATCATAACGAGCACTGAGAATTCTCACATGAGAAGAGTCAACCTCACTAGGTCCTACGAGCTCAGCATGCCTAAAAGAGGTCCCTATGCCCGCTACGCTGTTAGAGACTCTTATCCCACTCACCTTGCCCTTACCTTTGTTAGGATTAGGGGGCACAGAAAAAGACAATGGGGATGGTTCCTTAGTATTTTTCTCAGCATCGACAGCATCCACACCGGGGAAGTTGTCGATTTCCTCACCTAAATCTCCTAAATCAGTGTCCTCTTCGGCAGACCTTTCCCCCAAGAGAGAGGTAGAGGAGCGTGTAACTCTAGAAGGAGTAAACATGACTGGACAGGAGAAAGGTAAACTGAAAGAACGGAAGAGAGGAGGAATACTGATTAAACACTCCCTAATAACACTAGGGTCAGCGCAGTAGCTTCCAACAGCAAGGATTTGCACGATAGAAGACCAGTACACGAAGTGGGGGAGAGGAGACAAGCAATAATTTTGATTCCAAAAGTACAAGAACCGAAAGGCCCAGAAATGCAATGGCCACCACGAATTCGAGGGATCCAGAACGAGGAAAGATAAAAAAAGGGACAAAATGGCGTACCTAGGTGGTAAAGAGCAACGAACAGTGAACAACAGCCTAGAGCGAAATGGAAGAAAGAGGGCAATGCGAATCTTCAAATTGAACTCACAGAACTTGATCTTGAACGAGGAATCAGAGAATTCCAAACCAGAAAGCCAAGAAATCGCAAGAAAAGAGAAGCAGCAGAGAAGTTGAACAGTGGACTAAGGCGGTTTAGGTAGCCGTTTGAGCATTTAAAGCTTGAGAGACGTGGATTGAAATGTGCACAAGAAACGAGGAAGTCATGATTACTGAAAACCTCCAAAAAGGCCTAACTCACGTGCAAGTCAAGGTCAGCCACGTGCAGATCCTACTCGATTTAGAAAACAGCTCAACATCTACCCAAGCCCGCTTGAACCAGGGGCTGGGGGGCAACTGATGATACCTCAAACAAGCCCTAGTTGTGAGCTCAGGTCAAGAGGTCAGGAAAGACACGAGGAACTCAGAAAACCAGGGGTGGAGCTCCCCTTAGGGAGATCGTAGTTGAACCAACCAGAAAACAGCTGGATGACTGCGAAAATTGAGCCCCATACATGAAACTCTCAACCAACCAAGATTCCCTCCTAAAATGAAGAAGGATCCCATGAATAATGGGCAAAGATCTCGGCCGAAAGCCCACAGAATAGGGGGCAGCCTTATAAATACTATGTAACGCCTCATCGAGAGGAGGGGAGAACCATAGTCAGATTGTGCACTGTCTTGTATTACATTCAAATAATCAATAGAGAAGAAAAGGAGCAAGAGCCTCCATTGAAGAGTGGACTAGCCGAGTTCCTGAGCCGATGAACCACTATATTTTCACTGTGTATACCCCTTTAATCCCCTCAGTATTTCACTGCAGCATCACACACGGGCCTTGTAGTTCTAATCCACGCTCATCACACGTCACCTGCACCTTTTGCTCATCCACGTTGATTTACACTATCAGCTTAAAAATTCAGAGAACATCATTTAGATGTTCTCTATTTTTTATTCTCAATTCTCACTTTTTTTGAAAATTTATTTTGAAAACTGCTAACCAAATAGCATTTCACAAAATTTTGTGTTTTAAGAACAAAAAACTGATTTTGAGATACAAACCAAACACTTAATCTCTCTATTTTTCACCCTTCTCATGCCGACCCTTTTATCCAAATCGAGCCCAAATAGTCAACTGAGGTAGAGACGGAGAGAGATAAACAGAGACACATAGAGAGAGAGAAAGAGTACCTAGGAGAGGCGACTGGCGAGGCTAGAGAGGCGATGAAGACCTGATGCGATAAAGACTAAAGAACTTAGATAATAGGATTAGGGAGTTTGGGTTTTTAGTTTATATATATAAATTAATTAATTAATTAATGTGGGTAGGATAGGAATACAAAAATTAATGAATATTTCGTATTCCTAACCGATTTAATCAAAAAACCAAAAACCCTTCAGCATTTCTATCCGATTTAATCTATCATTCAATATGGTCAAATAAGGTCAAGTAGAGAAAAAAATTACCACTAATCGAAAATTTGAACAACTTATCAACACAATCTTCTTTGGGATATCGACTGAGGGGAGAGGGAAGACGCTTGTCCTCTTCGCTGGCGACAATTGAAGAAATCAACGGTTGAAAGCTTCGTTGCAAACAAATTCGCTCAAGATTTCTGGGGAAGGGAAGAAGGTTGTCATCTTCTCTGCCACCAATGAAAGAAAAGCAATGGTGAGGGATGAAGTTGCGAAGAGTTGTTTCGCCTTTTCAGCTCAATCACTGTTCAGAGATGCTTCGATTGGGCTATATAAAGCCCTCATGTTCTTCGACACAAGCACATCTAAGCCGAGGTAATTCCCTATTTTTGCTTCGTCTATCCTGGGTATTCAATTCTTCTCTTCTTCGCACAATCTGAGGGCTGGGTTGGAGGTGGTTGTTTGGAATGATCTGAATTTTGTATTTTGTTTTTGTTTTTGGTAATAGCCTGGACGTTATTTTTGTTCTACACTTTTCGATTTGTCCTAAAAATGTATGTTGCAGTATTTAAATTGAGAATCATCATAAGTTCTGATAACACTGACCATTGTAACATACTTTGTTGCATATGTATTTTTTGGCAGCACCCCATGAATTCCTTGCATACAAGAAGAAGAAAAAAACGAAAACACAAGAAACTCATTAATTCAACAATGCAGAGTATCATATATAGGTGTTCTCCAGAAAATGCTTAGCAGGAGTTTTATTTATGTATAGAGTATGTTAATTGAAGCTATATCTCAAACATTTGTTTATCTTTTCTTTCGATGATGATTTGGTTTCCATGGAAAATGATGATAATGTTACTTATGGTCAGTGGTTTTGCAAAGTTAGTGTACAGCCTTACTCTTTGGTAGACAATCAAACGTATTATTAAATTTGGCTTAAGTATATTTACACACATTCATATATGAAAATTATAATTTCGTTTCTGACATTCAAAGTGCATGCTGTCTTGTTTGATGTGGCATATTCCTAAGGATTGATTATCTTGCAGTGGTTGACAAGTAACTAGCTTTCTTATAATCTGCATGTTATCACGATGGGGCATGTTAAATTGATGTTGTTTAAGCTATTACATTTTTTTTCTAAAACAATAGAGATTAGAAAGAGTTTTTTCTGGTTGCTTGTGGCCTTGAGTGAGAGGGTGGGACCGATTATATCAACAATTTTTTAGATTTAGAAATCTTCAATTCACAGACATGGATATGAGATCTTAGTTGCCTATGCTAGTTTATGGTTATTGCTTTCTTTTTCCTATTTATTAATGCTGAATTTTGCTGCATTTGGGGAAAGTTTTTGAAAAGAAGATTGAGATAATAATGAAGATTTTACTGGAAATTCAAGAAAATACCCTTGTCTATTTTTTTAATTTGTCCTAAATATGTATGTTGTGATTTGACATTTAAATTGAGCATCTAAGGGCTGGATTGGGGTGGTTGTGTGCAATGGTCTAAAATTTGTTTTTTGTTTTTGTTTTTAGTAATACTTTCGAAGTTATTTTGGTCTCCATTTTTTCATTTCGCCTGAAAATGTATGTTGCAGTTTGACATTTAAATTGAGCATCTGAGGGCTGGGTTTGGGGAGGTTGTCTATACTGAGCACGCCATCAGAGATCTTAAGATAAGTGGAACAAATTTGTGAAATAGGGGTTTTGTTCATAGCTTCATATCGACGTCTCCCTATGATCAGCACTAAGCTATAATGTTATTGTGTTTGGCTTTCTATCTAATATTATGTTTATAATATGAGGTTCCATTTGACTGTACGTACTACAAGTAAGCATAAAACTCAAATTTCAATTATATTCATGAGTACAATGAATAGTGAAAGCCATACTCACTCATGTTTCTAATTGAACTTTTATTTTAGAATTACATTGTCTGTTTTATGTTGCTTAAATGTTAGAAACTTCTATTAAAATTGATATGATGGAGGTTTTTGTGATATTATTTAAGTTAGTATGGCTCGTAAACATGACAATGTAGCAGCTGTGTTTGTTGTAATTTAGTGAGAGAGTTTGTTATTATTTGTACTAGTATTTTGATGGTTATGATTGCATTATGGGCCAATGAAAAACGAAAGACACGAGTATTGACTAGTTCAATCGATAGGTTCCGTGCACAAAGTGCGCATCTTCATTGGCTTATCGGAGAAAGTGATAGAACATGTATAGAACAACTTAGGATGGATAGACATACATTCCACGTTTTGTGTTACTTAGTTAGGAAAGTTGGTGGGCTTACCAACACAAAGAATGTGCATATCGAAGAGATGGTTGCGATGTTCTTGTGTGTCATAGGACATGATGACAAGAATTTTCCAGTTAAGTTCAACTTCGTTAGATCTGGGGAGACAATGAGCAGACACTTCAACGCGGTTCTGCCAGCTGTTCTAAAATTGGGACAATTACTCTTGAAGAGGCCTTTATTAGGTTACAGACGGGTGCAATGATCCTAATTGGCGGTGGTTCAAGATAGTAGGTTGTGTATACCGTTGTTGTCATTATTTCCTTAAAAAATTTTGTACTACACCTTTGTACTCAATTATTTTTATTGTAATTGGTGGTTATAGGGATGTTTAGGAGCACTAGATGGCACACATGTTAGGGCTAAAGTGTCTCTTCTACACCAAGGTAGATATAGAAACAGGAAGTGGTGGACTGCAACTAATGTGTTAGGCATTTGTGGGCAAGATATGAAATTTATCTACGTATTGCCCGAGTGAGAGGAGTATATTGTTGATTCTAGAGTATTGCGAGATGCCATCAAAAGAAGGAAATTAAAGGTGGAATGTGGTAAGGTGACAAAAATAATTTTCAGAGAATTAGTTTTTTGCTAAGTTTGTTGAACATTTTAGATTTATTCAATTATGTGCACTTGTAGGTACATATTATCTTGCGGATGTTGGGTACACAAATGGAGAAGATTTTTGGCTCCATTTTGTGGCCAACGATACCACTTGCAGGAGTTTGCGGACGGTGCTGCAACACCTAGAAACGTGCACGAGTATTTCAATTTGAGGCACGCAACTGCGAGAAATGTCATAGAAAGGTGTTTTGATCTACTTAAAATGCGATGGATTATCCTTGGGACACGTGTGTTTTTACCCTGTACCAATGCACAACAAAATCATTGTTGCTTGTTGTTTATTGCATAATCTTATTAGTAACGATATGAAATATGATCCAGTAGAAAAAGAGTTGGATGACCATCCGTTGGAAGATGAGAATGTGAATGATAATGACATAGCGTAGAATCTTCACATGGTTGGATTGCGTGGCGTGATCAACTAGCTGTTGATATGTACAATGACTGGAGAGCTAATAGGGTAGCTTGAAGTTAGTCACTATAGAACTGTTCCACAATTGTGCAATTTGTTCCGCCTTATGTTTTTTTGGTTAAGTTTTATTACATGTAATTTATGGTATTAGTGGATGTTTTGTGTGTATGTAAAACAATTTAATGGTTGTTTAAAACATATTTTTGATAAATTTAACTTAATTACAGTACAATATGCAATGATATTTGTAGTGGTGTCATGGCAAGTGTCGGCAATTCCCACTTTAGGGGAAGTTCCCAGTTTGATAAGGGACCTAGATGCATGTGGACAGCATCCTAGAAAGCTTTGCTTTTAAATGCCCTTAAAGACATTTGCAATCAGGGGCACGATATTTGCACCACTTGGAAAATGCTTTATCTAATGTACTTGGTACAACTTACCTACGTGTCACTCCACACATTGAGTCGAAGATTAAAAACTGAAAAAAACATACAACACACTTTTTAGCATGCTCAGCACGTCAGGGTTCGGGTGGAATGAGTCAGAACAAAAGATAGATGTTGAAGGGGACGACATTTGGGTAGAGTACGTGAACGTACTTACTTCTCAACCCCACTACTCTCCGCATTAACTCATTCACTAACGACATGTTGTTTTCCTAAAAGACCGCAATGCAAAATGAATGCGTAAGAAAAGTTGGTCTTACTACAATGACTAGAGCATAATTTTTGACAAAGACCATGCAACAGGTGAGTATGCTAAAGATCTGGAAGACATGGTTGGGTTTCATGATGCGGGAGTTCAAGTGCATGCTACTAAGGATGCAGCTGACAATAACGTAAACACATGGAAGACACTGGGATGTCCAACAACACGCCTCAACACGGTGTTGTTGGACAGGGTGACACACCTACAAGTCGTAAACAACGTAAGAAGAAAACTGCTAAAACATCTGATAGAATTGCACACAACATAAGTAAAATGACCGACATACTTGGTGACTATGGCCTAACGACATAAGTAAAATGATGAGCAAGATGTTGCTGAGACTAGGCATCAACTGAACACAAAATTGGCAAAAATCGATGGCCTAACGATGGATCACCGCCACATGACGGCTTACAAGATTGCTAGTGACCCAATTAACGTAGACCTCTTTATGAGCTTGCCAAAAAGTGAGAGAACAGCATGGCTTATTGGCGTACTATGGGGTAATGCATCCGTGATAGACAATTAGTACTTATCCTTACTCGCGTGGTATGGATTCTTCTCAGTGATGTTAAGTCTTCTCCTCTTCGATGTTTTCCATATGTTTTGTGTGCAAGTGGTATTTAAACAATGTAGAAGTATCTGTAGATGTTTCATGTCATCATTATGTACTACTTTATGATTATTGTGTTTGGGGTATTTTCATGTTTGTTTTTGAAACTGTACCTGATGGGTCTTATGTTTTTCACATTTCACAATAGTCATGACTGTAATAACAGGGATGAAAATGGATTTGAAGAAGAAATGGTATGTTGTGTTTAATGGGCGATGGGTGAGAATTGTTGATACTTGGCAAGAATGTCACGGGCTTGTCACTAGATACCCTGGTGCGTTGTATCGTTTTTGTCATACGAAGCTATAGAGGAGGCCTTAGTAGAATACGTTTTCACTATAGCGATGGACCAAAATATCAATCCAATGAAAAGACACGAACAAAACACTGTGAATGACCCATGGAGTGATGGAACACGTGAACGCATTCTCATGCCACACGAAGTGTGTGGAAGAAATCCCTCTACAAAAATTGCACCAGTCCCACAAAATAGAATTATGCTCGTTATTGTAGTGTTCATATTGTGTTTCATAATATGCAATATTTTGAGCTCATTTGTGAGAAAATTTGTTTGACCGAACGATCGTGTACAGTGCTTAAGTTTGCTCAAAGTGTCATCATGAAATTATGCTATATTTGTAATTTATGTATCGACTTTTATGGATTGGTAACACTTAACTAATGTACAAATTTGTGTTACGTTATTAACTTATTCCTTGCACATTGATTTTGTAATAGGTATTATTATCGGAACATAGTTAAAAGTAATACGACGATTGAGGCTAACACAAGATGAGGAAGATGTTCTGTTAGATTGCCTTATGGACCTTAAGTTGGAGAGGCTCATTGCCAACATGGGTGAATTCCTCAGAGGAGGTTGGAGTTGTCTGTGGAAGATGATAAGTGAACGTCGGCGAGCACCACGATTAATTCTGGCCTTAATGATGGAAATAGTTATTTTTTGGAAGAGACGTCATTTCAAGATAAAAGATATGGAGGCTTCGGGGTTGTTCTGTTGGAACAATGAACAACGAGTTCTTTTCCCAATCAACCCAGCCGGAGTGTCTTTCTTAGAAGTTAATTTTTGTTAAGTTTTTACATATGTACATTACTATACGACTCATTACATACATGTGTGCTTAAATTCAATATGTCATTTTTTGTAAGATGATACCTTCGCATCTCAAGTTTGTGTGCGGACTTAGCCTAATTACAAGATCTTCACAGAAATATTCGGGCCACATGGGGAAGGTGAACACATATCAACAATTTACAGTGTTGGCTCCATTTCAGTCACGTCTCTGTATATGTCTATTGTGGATTTGGTTATCATTGATGATTAATGTTATCAATGTGATATATTTGTAACCAATATAATGACGTTTAATATGGTGTAACGGGAATATCTCCATTCAATTTTCTTTATTTGGGAATGGAAAAGTTTTGTATGTGTCCTCGTATAACCAAATGTTAGAATGTTACATTGTGTAGTATGGTTAATGCTTTATTTTGCTTTATTATGATAATGAATAATATTTATATTTTATCAAAATTAATATTTTTTTTCATAAGTTACAAAGAAAAAACAATCAAATATGAAAACCATAATGACACAAGAAAATATATGTATACAAATATGGGTTTGGATTAGATTTATGAAGGGCCAAATTAGTTATTTATATACAAATATATTATCATAATAGTGATATATCTATGAACATACCAAACATGAGTATAAACGGAATTGAATGTTGAATCTCATTTTTGTAAAAAGAAGTTTGAGTTTGGAAAGGTCAGAAGAAGTCAATCCAAACCCTCCCAAAACAAACCATCCAAACAGTCTCTTAAAGTGCTTGAGTTGAGATAAGTAAAAGTTAAAACCACAAAAAAATTAGTTGAGAGGCCATTGGGCTATGTGATTCATTAGAGCTTCATGTCTCTAAATGGGTTGCCTCGAGGCTTATTAAAGTTATGTTCTAAATTCGATTCATGATAAATATATTATTGAGTTATTTTTTAAGACCGATAATCAAATCGAGTTTGTTGAATTTATTTTTCTAAATGAAATTAAAAAATTATTCTAACTCAACTCGTTTAAAAACGAACTGAACCCAGTCCACGTAGTTCGATTGCTTATAAGCCCTGTATGACTTGTGTCGTCCTAGGAAGCATTGCAGATCTCTCGTCCAAACCCCCTTTTTTAAGGGCTACTTAAACGGATAAAGAATGCACTAATCACAGTCAAACAAAGTCCCCACCCCAAAAAAATAAATAAATAAATAAACAAGAGAGAGAGAGAGGGGGGGGGGGGGAGAGTCTTAGACCATTGTATGCATTGGGGCTTCCTCCACTCTTTCTCCTATTCTTTCATCAAATTTATTGTGAACCAACACACCAGTGATCATGTACACAAAAAGAAACGCTGTTCTTTTGCCCTTAACCTGAGCACTCTTCTTGTCCCCCACCTCCTCTCTCTCCTTTTTATCCAGACAAATCAGTAACAACATCCAGAAATCGCACAAAAGTAATGGTTTTCTCTGCATTCTACTGGCCAACAAAACGAAGACGTTCCATATGACAAACATTCCCCATTTGAACACACCAACACTAAAGAACATACAAATATGTATTATTTCTTCTCTCTGTCCACGGTTAACACTTACTAGCAACGAAGATTCTCATACAAAATATTTCCTTCTATGGTACAGATTTGAAGAATATATCATAGACAATAATTATATCTGCAAAAGCTATGGTAAAATACATTGTGAACTTAGTAGAGACCGGGAAAGCCAACCCTGTAACTGGTAGCTAAGAAAGCTTATTCAATAGGCCTAAGCTTGCATACTTTGTTGTCTTGCATGCAAAGTTGTGGCAGAAAACAATTAGTACTTGGTTTCCTGGCTTCAAATGGGATACAACAAAATCCTAAAGATCGATTACAAGTTTGACGTAGCACTAACCACCACCTTGCTTTGGAGATCCGCTACTAGCTGTAGTCATGAAAGATTCACCACAACCGCACTGTCCTTCAGAGTTAGGATTGATAAATATGAACTCTGACCTGTCCATATAAAGTGATAACAGATGGAAATAGAGCAGTCATAAAAGGAAAATCAAATACATATAAAAGCAAGAAGAGATGTTGTTGGGACACAGCAACAGAAAATTATAGGAATTAAGATTAAACACAGGCACAAGCCAAAAACTAGATAAGGTGCAACTATATTCAGTTGAATCCAAACCAATAGATGCTTTCTTTCTGAGATTTCCTCCTCCTCCTTGGATTTCAACAAATGTAGATGATGCATGACTTTCTATTCAATAAATCTATACTACTTATAAAAGTACCTTAATATGAACTAATTTTTAATTTCTTATTTAGCCCTACTTTGTTTCCTATATCTAATCATATCCTATTTTCTTTCTTATTTTACCTTAAACAATTAAAATTTAACACATCAACATTGTACATTACTCTATGGGGAAGTTAACGGACACTTTTATTCAAGCATCATCTCTTTTTCTTCCCTACATAATAAAATCATAATTGCACCCATTATTTAAGGCAATAAAAGCATGATAAATAATGTCACTGCAAATCAAAGTTACTAGAAGTTAAAAGAACTCAATGCAAATGAAGGACCACAAGAAGCCAAAGAGTCCAAATTCCAATGAATTGCAAAGGGCATATGTCAAGTATAAATCCATTCCACCCTGAATCCATAATAACCACTCCAGTTACACAAATTGCAAGCAGATTAAGCATAGGAGGTCTTTATGCCAAAGAAACTAAGACTTCACAGGTTGATTAAGGTACTAGAGATAATGGTGGGGGTGCACCAATGCAGTCATTGTGGACACAATTGTTGCGTCAATGATAGAGATTAGCAAGCACGTCTCTATCATAAGAAAATGAGAGGTTGGCCATAGGAGATAAAATAAGGCCTGAATTTAATGGCGTTGTCGGTGCTTTAACTTGTGTGGTTGGTATATTATGAAGTTAAGTTATTGTTTTGTTCAATAAATACATACAAATATTTATGGTTATATGTACTCTATAAATATTTGAATTGTTTTTATGTCCCAGCAATGCTAGAATGAGTTGGAAAGATGGTGGGTTACTATGCTTATAGAATATGTTCTTGTTCTAAATACCATTGTCATCGCATGACAAACTCATTTACGCCCATAGAATATGAGCTCCTACCAAATAATATTTTATTCTTTATAGGTATAAAATTTAAAGAGACAGATTTTTTGTACTTGGCACATGCAATACCACCAATATATGTTGGGCTAGCATTGTTTTGAAGCCAAGACAAACCCATGTCCAAACTAAATTCATGGCCTAAAATGTGGCTCATACATAATCCTACGATTTTAATAAATGGATTGAGAAAGGATGTGCTTGGTTTGGGTTAATCCAACAAGATGTGCATCATATGATGATATCCAATTCAACAACAAAAAAATTATTTTAAATTTGAAATACCAAAAATAAAAAATTGGAAAACATTACTACGGTATGAAATCAATTAAGACATTGAGGACTTGATTGTTCCAATTCAATTTCAAGAACCAATTTAAAACATGAATCATATTTGAAGAGTATAAATCCTAAATCACTCAAATAAAAATTGTACTTAAATCATATATATATATATACTACTTATAAAAGTATCTTAAGCGAAAAAACTTTTGATTTTCAATTCTAACCCTGATTTACCCAATAAAACCAATTTCATCCTTGATTTAATATACTTACGGCAACTCATTTATGTTATAGACTCTTAAAATTCTGAAAATATTGCTTTGAAAGGAACTTACTGATTTTAGTTAAAGACCTTATGAATTCCATTTGCGCCCCATAAAATCAATTTTATCCTTGATCCAATAGTTACTGCAACTTATTTATGTTTTAGACTCTTAAAATTCTGAAAATGATGCTTTGAAGAGATCTTCATATGCTTCTCTCTCTCTCTCTCTCTCTCTCTCTGTGGATAGGGTGGTTAGTGGCCACTACGTTGCAATTTGTTTAAGCATTAACCAAATTGAGAGGCATATGTATCTAGTGGCTTCCTTCACACCTCACTGTATAAAGTTTGTTGTGTATATCCGCAGTCTGGTACTCTTAAGGAGGAATTTAGTCGATGCATTGATTAGCCAGTGAAGTTACAAGGCATTTCTTGAAATTGTTCTATAGGACGCCACTAATGGGATTCACGAGATCAAGAATTTGCATTATACAATATAACTAAACTTTCAAACCCCATTAACGGGTATTAAGCTGTGTGTCATTTTGTTGTTGCATTTCTACACTTTTGACTATAATTTCAGAGTACAATGGTTTATTTAATTCTTTGCTTCTTTCTTTAGTTTCTTTTTGTTTTTGTTTTTCGGGAATGGGGAAAGTAATTTAGAATATCAATTAAGTGACCTTGTTGATTTATCAAGAGTATTCGTTGTTGTAAGGGTTAAAGATTTGAATATGTTTGGCAGGTTAAAGAAATTAAAGTCATCCATGCTTGATGCTTTGGGCTTATGTCAAATGTACCAAAAGATTACATCATATGGATGTTACAAACATAGATTTTGCAAATATGATGATATTTAATTTAGTGTTACATATGCATTATACTTTTAAGATCTAAAAACTTCACGTGAAACGCAAGTGGTGCATTGCTAGTTTCAAAAATGTATTGAAAAATGTTTAACCAAAGGACTCTGTTCGTGCATGAAAAGTGCAAGGAAGTACTCTTCTACAATTTACTAACCAAACTTAAGCAGTCAAAGGGGTCATTGGGGGGCTGTTTATTTTAGATTTTCTGGCTTAATGGTGGTGGGGTGTGGGTTATAAGGTTTGTAATAAGAGCAATAAAGATAGGGTCGAAACAATGCAAGGAATGGGAGGTGCTTTGAACAGTGCCTATGAACAGAAAATTAGCAAATTTTGTGTTCCTTTGTTGCAACATTTGGAGAAATGGTCTAGGATTGTTCTAAAAGAGAAAAACAAAGATTGATCACATTTTTTTCAGGATAGAAGTAAACATAAAGGAGAGAAGGAAGAAGCGGAAGAGGAAAAAGAAGAAGAAAGTAAGCATTGCAACTAAATTCCCAAGGCATCACAATAAGGGTTAAAATTGCACCGTCCTATCCCAAAACAGCATAATTGGTGGAAAAAATCTCTATTACTTGTTCTCCATTAAATAAAGGAAGATTGCATGGCTATTCATAGACACCGCACTCATAAATTTAATAGGAACTGAATGTAATACAAACTATTTTACTCCCAATGATAACCAACACCAGCTATAAACCGAAAATATGACCCAAAATATGCTTCAATATAACAGCTATGGGCCAGTAATACATCATGTCTAGCAAATATGAAAAAGGGTTTGGATCATTATTACATCCAGTCATCAGTTTGGGTTTGGGCAAGTCAGGTAAACAGGTAATCATTTAACAAAATCACGAATGCATCAATACATCTTTAATTTTTTCAAATGGAAGTGCTATAGTCAGCTACCTGCTTCCATCCTTTGTTAAATCCAAATACACAAATCCCATTTTAATGCCCTAATTTACCACCTAACCATGCATACACTTGGAATGGTGCATTGCAGCAGAAAAGCAATTAAGAAATGAAACCTTCACCTTAGTTTGTCATCTACAAAATCCATCTCGGTTCCAATCACATGCATGAGGGCTTTTGGATCAATCAGTATCTTCACGCCCTTGTCCTCAACCAACTCATCAAATTTCCCTTTTTCATCTAATCAGATTTAGAGTCAATGTTAATCAGAAATCAGCTTTATAGCAAATGAATCATAACATTCACTAAATGGTCAGCCACATCTCTAAAAACACAACTGGTTTTACAATTCATTTTTTTTTTCATCTTCAGGATTGTTACGTGAATCACAACGCTTCAATAAAATAGCAGTAGCTCAAATATGTTTGAAAACTAACTGGATTTTCTATAAATTCACATATGCATCGCATATTTATAACGATAAATATAGAATTGAAACGTATAACGATGACAGAGTGCTGGCGTACCAGCGTAATTGAGGGTGTAGGACAAGCCGTTGCATCCGCGAGCCTTGACGCCTAGTTTGAGATAAGTGCGGTGGCGATGCTGGAGGAGGTGGCGTATTCTAGACGCCGCGGCCTCCGTTAAGGCTAAGGCTTGCCGACGGGCGGCGGCTCCGATCTTCTCTGCTGCTTTGGCCACGATTGGAGTTGCCATGGAGATGGATCGTTTCAAATGTCGCAGTCGTAAAAAGTATATTAAACAAAATATTTTAGAAAAACATACAGAACAGAGCTATAAAGATGTAAATACACCTGATTCATATATGTATTTGTTAATACATAAAAATAAATATTTAACATATTTTAATTCATGTATATTTGTTAATATATATAAATATGTATGTATGTATATAAATATATATATATACTTGTTATTAAATCTCTTATTTAAATTTTAAATTATTTTTAATGCACGTTGATTCAAGCATTTTTTTTTTTGAAAAAATAGTTTTATTTTTAAATAAATTTAATATCTGAATAATGTAATAGTGTAACAATAACAGTATAACAAAGACAGTGTAATAAATACACTGTAACAAAAACAGTGTTAAGTAATTTTGTGTATGTGGTAATAAGTTCAAAATGAAGATGAATTATTTTGAATGAAATTATATGAAACTATATGTTTAACAAAATGTAATAGTACAATATTTTGTGTAAATAGTTTGTTACACTGTTATTGTTTTATTGTTACACTTTTATTGTTACACTATTCAAATATTAAATTAATTTAAAAATAAAATCACTTTAAAAAAAATTGCATGAATCAAGGTGCATTAAAAGATAATTCAAAATTTAGATAAGAGATTTAACAACAAGTATATATATACATACATACATAAGTATTTATATAAGTGTGTGTGTATATATATATATATATATAACGCATGAATCAATGTGCATTAAATGTACGCTTTTATATATATGCAAATACAAATTTTGAAATTCAAACAAATATATATATATATATATATATATATATATATTTATTTTTTTTTTTTGGTTACAACGAGAGCAAAAGCCCAAAATTAACTAACAATCAACCTATAAAAACAGACACCATAGGCATCTAAATCAATCAAGGAAAGGATCCCTATATGAGGCCTCTGAAAAACAGTATTTTCCAAAGTCAACTGATGAGCCAAATTGACTAACCAGTCTGCACAAGCATTTGCTTCCCGATAAATATGCTGAATCTAAACATGTCACTCAAGCCTTAGTAAGGCTCGAATTTATAAGACTAAAGAACGACGATCATTTTCCCCTTAATTGCGCAGAATAACAACTACCATTTTGGAGTCAACCTCCAGCTCAATATGCTTAAATCCCAGCGCTCAAGCAAACCGCAGACTATCCAGAACAGCCCATAATTCCGCAGACACAACAGTGCAAGTGCCAATATTCCGAGCAAAACCACCGAGCCATTTACCCGTATCATCTCTAATTAGACCACCAACCCCGGCGTGACCCGTATGCTTCCAAAAAGAGTCATATGTATTCAATTTAACCCAGCCACTCTTGGGAGGAATCCAAGCAACCTGTGCCCAAACCTTCTCTCTATCTCTTCCATTATTATGCAACCCCATATCTCGAGCCACCTGGACTGCATCACTTCTTTCCCACACCACCTGTTCTGGCCGAACTGGCCTCACAAAGTCATTGTCAAAAATAGATTTATTTCGCCATTGCCACAAAAGCCAACAACACATGCCAAAGACTATAGTCCAAGGCCGGTTGTGAAACACATATGTAGAACTCAGATTATTCCTCAGTCATTCATGCAACTGGCTGCTAAAAAATTCATGCTCCAGTTCTAATGGAATCAAAGATCGTCATACCTTAGAAGCTACGGCGCAACCTCTAAGAACATGCAATATATTCTCGGTCACGGACATGCAATGAGAACACCCAGTTGACACACTTAGATGGCGTCTCACCCTTTCCTCGTTTGTCATCAATTTACCATGGAAAGCAAGCCATAAGAACAATCGCACTCTCTTCGGACCTTGCCACTTCCATACGAGTCTCCACCCATCATCTTTAGGCTGAAAATAAGGAGACACTTAAACCTCATACGTTGACCGAACCGAGAAAAGACCATCAAAACTCTCTCCCCATACAATCCGATCATGGCCTAAGCTAGAAATTGGAGGAGGGATAGAAGCTATCCGAGAGCATACCTCAGGGGGTAGAAAACCCTCAATATAATGCCAATCCCATGAGCCATCTTCACCCACCAAGTCAGCTACTCTCATCTCAACATTATCATTATCCAATTCTGAAAGTCTATGATGGTCTAGAGGTCCCACGTCCGACACCCACCAATCGCTCCAAAAACTAGTAGTTCGGCCATCACCTAGGCACCATCTCACCCCTTGAAGCACTCTACTCCAAACACTACAAACACCCCTTCCACAAATGCGAGAACTTGGCAGTTCTTGGAACCTCCCTTAGGACATTGGTATTCCTACAGTATTTGGATACTAGTACCTACACCCATAACTCCGAAGAAGCCGTCAACATGGCCCAAACAAGCTTCATTAAGAAAGCATCATTAAAGGCTTCCATTCTTCTGATTGCCAAACCTCCATTAATTTTAGGTTGACAAACATGATCCCAAGAAACTAAGGGAATTTTCCTCTTGCTAGTTGAAGATCCCCACAAGAAACTTCTACTGCACTTGTCAATTTCTGAGCATATTGACAAGGGAAGTTTGATAGTTTGCATGGCATAATTGGGCATAGTCGTAACTACTACGACAAGGTCTCAGCCTTCCATGTTGCAAGTTTAGAGTGAACTCTATCAACCATCTCTCCATAAGTGGCTTTAGTAACTCTTGCATGAACTAACGGGACACCAAGATATTTTCCTAAATTTGTAGTGAGGCCAAACTGAAGCTCATTACTAATAGCTCTAGCTAGACCTCCTGAAACATTTTTAGACACAAACAACTTAGATTTCTTAGAACTCACCTGTTATCCTGAAGACGAACAAAAAATGGAAAGGCAATCCTTAATCACCCGGGCTTGCTCCAATGTGGCTTCTGAAAAAAGAAAAATGTCGTCTACGAAAAAAAAAGGTGAGATAATTGGGGCCCACTCTTCACAAGCACTACTGATTTCCACTCCTTCCCCTGAATCTTTGCTTTAATTAAACGACCCAATCTTTCCACACATAGAACGAACAAATATGGATATAAAGGGTCACCCTGACGAATTCCCCTAGACAGTCGAAATTTGTCTGTCATGTCCTTATTCCATAACACGCTCATATCACAAGATGTAACACATCTCATTATCAATTGGGCAAGACGGACAGGAACACCAATATCACCCAAGGTATCCTGAATGAATCCCATCTAAGCCGATCATAAGCTTTCTCCAAATCCAGTTTAATAGCCATCAAACCCTTTTTGCCCTTCCTCATCTTCATAGTATGAATAACCTCCTGAGCAATAATGATATTATTATAGATGTTACCTCCCAGAACAAAGCTGCTTTGATTTGGCCGTATCCATTCAAAAAGAAATTGTTTTAGTTTATTCACTATGACCTTCGTAACCACTTTATAAGTCACGTTGCAAAGACTGATCGGCTGGAACTGATCAATAGAGATTGGTGTTGGTACCTTAGGAATAAGAGCAATTAAAGTAGAGTTTACAGGAACCAAACTTTGAGCTCCACTCCATGCATCACGAACAAAGCGGAATAGAGAGTCACCCATCAACTTCCAATTGCGCTGATAGAAAACTGCTTGCACTCCATCCCAACCCGGTGCTTTATGAGTCCCCATACCAAAAATAGCAAGCCGAACCTCCCCTTTGCTAATAGGAAAATCCAAATCAGTTACATTCCACAAAGTACCAGGAAATTTTCCTCTAATCGGACAAAACGGAACCACATCACTCTCCCTCGTATACAACTGCACAAAAAAATCATGGGCTAGCTGCTGTAAAGTACTCGGATCTATCACCCATTCTCCTCCTTTATTCTGCAGCATTTCTATCTTATTTTTCCTCCGTCGAACAATAGTACTTCGATGAAAATAAGAGGTATTCCGATCACCTAGTTGGATTTTCTGGCAGCGAGACTTTTGCATCCAAAGAACTTCTTCTTGGTGCATAACATTTTCCAACTCCAAAACTAGTTCCCTCTCCAACTTTCGCAAAAACCCCGACTCCCGAACCTCCAAAGTGCTCTGCGCACCCCGAATACGAGTCTCCAAGTGTTTCTTTTTTTGAAAAATATTACCAAACACATTCATATTCCAAACTTTCACTTTTAACACAAAATCATTGACAGCTTCAGGTCAAATCACCTCCTGTTTCCAAGCTTCCTGGAAAAAATCCTTGAAACCGTCATGCAAAAACCAAGCCGTTTGACATCTAAGAGGTCAATTAGTCCCCACTGCCTGACTTGGATCACAACGAATAATAAGAAGCCTGTGGTCAGACTTGATCTTAGCAACATGAATGACAACAGCCTCAGGGAATCGTAGACGCCAAAGAGAGTTCGAAAGAGCCCAATCAATACATTCTCTCAAACGCCCTCTTTCCCAAGTAAATTGAGGCCCCTGAAATCCCAAATCCATCATGCAACAGTTCTAGACCCAATTGCGAAATTTGATCCATTTAGAGCCCCTAACTTGAGCACCCCCATGTTTATCTAAGGCATGGAGAAAGTCATTGAAGTCCCCAGATACCAACCAAGGTTCGAATACAGCAGACCCAATTCTATTTAAACCCTCCCATAATAGATTTATTTCGTCTGCCCTCGGGCTCCCATAGACTATAGTAAAAAGTCATGGCTCAGAGTTACCTTGGGTAACATGAAGATGAATAAACTGAGCATGTTTCTGTAAGACCTCAATCACTAAGTCCACCTCTTTCCAAAGTACCCATATTCCACCTGCCATACCCCTAGCTTCAAATCTAGTAGAGAACTGATAATCAAGGTCACTAATCACTTTATCAGCAACTGCACCACTTACTTTTGGTTCAACAAGCATTACCAAATCCGGCCGATACAATTGACAAAAGTTTCTGAAAGTCACTTGAAACTTGGAGCTCTTAGCTCCTTGACAATTCCAAACAAAAACAACCATCAAACACATGTAGAAAAGATCCCAAATTATTGGGAGCAGTCCATCGAAACTCCAACTCCAGGGCAATCCCTTGCTCCATCATGCCTATCTCTTGTCTTCGGTACTACTGTGCCACATAGGCTGGTCATATTTTCATATGGTAAAGAATCAATACATAGCAAGTCACCATCAGGGGGTTTTGGCTCCTTTCCAATGCCCGTCTCCCCCCCCCCCCCAAAAAAAAAAAAAAACTCTCTCAGTAATGGGTTTACTTATACCACACGTCAACACCATGCAGTTAGCACCACCATTCGGTTTAGCTATAGCCTGCTCCATTAACACTAGTTGTATCCTAGGAAGGATATTTTCCCGGACCTGGTAGCCATTCTTCATGAAATTATGGTCTCTAGGTCTACTACCATCACAACCAGGCCCAACTTGGGCTAGCCCAGTGTCACTCTTACCAAGTCTCCGGCCCTCTCCTTGCTTCCAAAAATTTTTGCTTACCCTGGAATTTTTCCACATGCCATTCAACACGTTTCTCTTTACTTTCTTCATTATTAGGTGAGCGAGATTGAAGCAGCAAATTAGTATTATCAATCCCATGACTGTCTCCATTCATATCTCCTACTTTCTCGAGGATTGAGTACCGAGATCCCCCAATTCTCACCCCCATTCCCTTATTTGAATTAGTTTCTTTTTTAGTTCGGTCTTCTCTAGTTACCACCGTCCGCCGGCGACCTCTGACCGGTTTTTGAACCAGCATCCAAAGACCATAAGGATCTACTACCTCATTACGAATAACAGTAACCTCCTCCTCCAAAGGTTGCTGAAAAGGGTTAGCTACCTCTTCATTCCTGATATGGACCTGATTAACAGCCGAAATAGTTTGATCTCCTTCACTTCGGTTCAGCTTGCACTGTTCCCGGCGATGGCAGTAGTGTCCACACTCAAAACAGACTAGATGGATCCCCTCATATTCAATAGGTTTTACAAGACGCTTTAATCGATACTTCGTCAAGAGAGGTTTAGTGAGATCAACCTCCACACAAATTCGAGCAAACTTACCCCTTGGCACACTTAGAGTCAGTTCATCCACTTTAACAATACGCCCAATACGATCTCCTAATCTCCATAGAAAAAGATTGTTATAATATTCTACTGGCAAATCAGGAATCCTAACCCACACCACCACCTTATCAACAGTAGCATTAACTGGATCAAAATTAGGATGCCATTCACGAACCGTGAGATAATGCTCTGATATGGTCCATGGTCCATCATATAGAGCATGCTCATAGTCTACCTTGTTCTCAAACCTGACAAGAAAGAAATCGTTTACCAAATCAACTATTTGGATTTTGCCACCAGAGCTCCAGAGTTGTTGTAGCCTACGGTTAAGAATCGCAAACCCTACTTGCTTCCCTAGGACTTTCACGATTAGCGACTGCCTCCCAGGGTTTCCTCATGATGGTTTTCTCCAAAGCAGTTAGCTGGATCACAGGGCACTCCGGGTCATCCTCCTCCTCTTCATCACCGTCAGAGGCCTCTTCGTCTGCATATTGTTCCTCAGAACCCACATCACTCCTTTCACTAATAACCTTATCTCTATAGGAAGCTCTCCTCCCCAGCGATCCCTCCACTATCTCTACATCTATATCCTGCTTCTCCTCCATTCTACCATTATCTCCAACACATTCCCTTAGTTTGACTTTCTTGCTGTTGCGCTCAACCAAATCTATCTCCTCTGTGGAGTGATCGTTGTTTGCCATTAAACAATGACCCTGCCTATCCTAGTTTAATTAGGAGGGATAAAAATTTAGCTAATGAATTAGAAAAGAAATTTAAGTTAAAAAGGAATTGATAATTTATCGTCACAAATTAGTGAACCATGTTACACTCCACAATCAAGGTTTCATCAAGAAGATGAAGAAGATGATTTTATATACTTATTTACAATCAAATTAGGAGATGTTTAATGCACTACTTTTCAAAGAAAAATGGTGCATTAAATACACATAAATTAATAGATGACAAAAATATCACAAAAAAATTAGTAAAATTTAAATAATATATTTAAATATAAATAAGTATCAAAATTAAAGACTTAATTACCTAATATTTTTTTTATGTATTTTTTTACAATTAAATTTAATTTAGTGTACCTTCTTCCAATTTTTGACCCCCAGTTAAATTTCGGGCCGTGTTTCAACTCAGGAAAGGCTACGGTACGGTTCAAAGCTTTACAGCTACAACAAGTTGATGTTCTTTAATCCAAGCTAATTATTTTCTTTCTTTTTATTAAAAAAATACCCCGCTGGCATTCTCACCGTTTGTTTCCAGTTGTCCCCTCTCTCTCTCTCTGCCTCTCTCTTTCTTACAATCATCATTGCCCAACCATCAAAGGCGTCTCAATCGAGCTGGTCCAGCCAGAGATCCACCATTACAAGACCTTTCGTGACTGCCATGGTTACTTATACTGAGCACGCTATAAGGAAGACAGTGATTGTCGTGGTTGTTAAGAAGTGATATTACTACCTTATAACATTTTCTTAGTATCTTGTGTTCTTCAAATTTGTTCAATCGTTGCTTGTAGCAAAAAAAATGGAGACTGGTTAGATAGTTTTTGGAAAATAGAAATTGAAAAGAAAGAATTGCTTCTTCGTGGAGGCAGGTGTTGTGGAGAGCCTTAGATATCTGTTTTTTGATTTTTGATTTGTTTTTTTATCTTTGCTGAAGTATAGATTTTCGGATTAATTGTATTCGAGGTCCCCCAAGTATAAAATTTGTCTCATTTTGGTCCCTAATATTTTAATTATATCATTTTGATCCCTGAAATATTATATATATTTCTATTTAGTGCCTCAAACAGATAACATTCAAATTGCTAACGAATTTTGATCATAAACTTATCACGTGATATATAAATATGGGCAAAAAATAATTTTGATAGCTTTTGACCAAAATTTAGGTAGCTCTTGACCAAAAATATGTAATGTGAATAACTCTGGACCAAAATTTAGATAGTTCATGATCAAAATGGTGTAATTTGGGTAGCTCTTTGACCAAAATGTGGTCAAAAGTAATTCAAATTATTTTTTTTCTCATATTTAGGTGTTACGTGACAAGTTAAGAGTTAAAAATCGTTAGCAATCTGAATGTTGTCTACTTGAGGGACCACATCAAAACATATATAATATTTTATATATTAAAATGATGCAATTGAAATATTGAAGACCAAAATAAGATAAATTTCTATACTTTAGGGACCTTTAGTGCAATTAATCCTAAATTTTCTCGAAATTTGTTTTATGTTTCCACAAGTGTGTGTGTGTGTGAACCCATTTTGATTGTTCACTTTATTTTCTTGTTTGAGTAGATGCTTGTTCGTGAGAAATATTTTTGCATATTCACTAACTGTGTAATTAAGGTTTTCATGTATGTCATTAGATTTAAATCGTGTGGATTTGTGTGTGTTAATTTGTGCATGTTAGGATAAAAAAAATAGATGTCATTAGGGCATTTTTAATGTTAACCTAAACTCAAACTTAAATTTGAGTAAAAAATTTGATTTAATACATTCTAATAGACAAACTCAAATTTAAAGAATGACAATTCAAATTTAAAAGAATGTGAAATATGACTATTGGATCTTTTAAAAAAGTAAAATTTGACTTGAGTCTACCTTGATTTGAGTAGAAGTTGGAGTCTCTCTTCATTTAGTATAAATTTGAGTTAATGACTAGAACTTATTTTTAGTTTATTTTTACTCAAGTTTTAATTTGAGTAAGAATTTAAGTAAGGAGTGGAGATGACTGATTAGTTCAAAATATTGCATATATTATATGTGGTTATATCCTTTTATACTTGATTTTGTTGTAAATTTAGAAAAGAAATACAGTTAATCTACTATTTGATAAAGTTTTGTGTGAATGTAAGTGAAAAGATGTAAATGGCTTGAGTTAAGCTCCCATCGTAGTAGTTAAAGTCAATGAAGATGAGAGGATAACTTAAAGGAAGAATTGGAAGGTGAAGAAACCAAAAAAAAGACAAATTGGATAAAAACCTTTCAGAAGGTTTGGCCATAAACCTTCCAGAAGGTTTCTATTTGGTTTGCCTATTCACTGTCAAAACCTTCCGAAAGGTTTTGTCTACTGGAATGAACCTTCCGGAAGGTTTTGCTGTTTTAACTGTTCCTGCACAAACCTTCTGGAAGGTTTGCATCGATCTTTCAGAAGGTTTTGCCCAATAATCCCAAACAGCCTGCAACTTAAGCTCTCCCACTTAAGGGTCCTACCTATACTTCTCTCATTTGTCCCCTGACATCTCTTACGCACATACAAGCCTCCCTTCAATTTAAGTTGGACTTTGGAGGCCAATGCATCAATGAGGAAGAGAGATAAGAGCCAAGCCAAGGGAGTTGCAGGCTAGGCTTGTCCTAGCCTGCCCAAGCCATCAAGTTAATCTCCTATGAATAGGAGACCTATCATACACTTAGAGGGAGCTCTATAGACGAAAATGCAAGCATCATTGGACATTATTCAGCATTGTAGAGATATAGAGAGAAGCTCTAGGAATAAGACATAGTTTTTAGTGAAAGAAGTTAGATTTTTGCATTTCCTTTACCCATTTTTACGTGTAATCTTCTTGAATACTCTTGTAAGCTTCATTTATTGTCTTTAATGTCATTTATTTTAAGTACATTGTAATTTTAGATACACAATTTAGGTTCTACCATTGTTGTATTGAGTTTTCTTCATTTCAAGCTTTTAAAATGGATATTCAATGCACTACTTCATAGTTTAACTTTTCTTGCACTAATTTAAGTTACAATCTTCATTTCTTCACAATGTCTCTTTACTTCATTTATGTTCTTGCATTAAATATGAGTAGCTAAGCTTTAAGTTGGTTAATCCAAGGGAGAATTTCTCTTGGGTATGCTAAATCAACTATTTTTCAGTCCTCCTCGTAGTGTACAATGGTTTGGTTTGACTAGGTTGAGTGTGAACGTGGTTGTGAGTTCTTGATACGCCGTAAACTTGTTACGAGGTATGCTTGAATACCCATTTTAGTCTCTCGCTTTCTACGAATCAATTGAATGTCTAGGCACCATTGAAAGAATGTTTTGAGTTGATTTGGCATTTCTCATTAGAATGCCTCTTCGGATTAGTCAACACTTGTTTTCATTACATTTTTATAATCAATCTTCACTCACCAAAATTCAAACTCAAAAGATTTTACACTTTTCATTTGTTTACAAAATAACCTTCAACATAATTCACTTCCTTCTCTGAGGAGACGACCTTCGAATATTAATTCCAAATAAAACACAATCCTCGAAAGTCTCTCTATGCTTGGAGAGCACTTTTATACACACACACACACACATGTTTGCCCCATTTCTCGCATCATTCCGAGGGAGAGTGACATTCACCTATCTGTATAAGTCATACACATATCACGGGATGATGTTCGGAGATTAGGGTCAACAAAAAAGTCAAGCAATGACCTTAGTAAATTTGAAAAAACAATGACCTTAGAATTGGTGCTTTATGAATTTATATTTGTTTATTGATAATTATTGATAGCAATAAAATTCCACTTTGCCTTCCAATTTTTCCTTCCTTGGAAGTGTGTGTTGTTCACCTACTTAACATTATATTTATGCTTTTGTAAAGAGCAATATTATTGGGACTTAATTTATTGACATAATTTGTCAACTTAATTTACTATGACGTTTGGATTCACTATAAACCACATCAAATATTGAAATTTGGTGTTGATCCAATGATTCCTATGAAACCGCATCATTATGTCATCAAATTATATCAAATTTTAGGTCCAAATATTATTACTCATTTTTAAATTATCTGCAGATCCTACACAGTCATGGTAGGATCCAAGAAAAGTAGCATAATCTTTATTATTTGGGAGAATTACACACATACCTCTGAGATTTGTTATTTAATCACTTAAACCCTTGATATTTAAAAATATTACACACAAATCCCTAAAGTTTATACACGCGTAACACTTAGACCCTTGTTATAATATATTCATTAATAAATTATACTTACATCCCCTGAAATTTATAAGTATATAATACTTAGACCCTTAATTTTAAAATATTATATTTATATCAAAAATACTCCAATCAAAGATAAAATATTAAATATTTTAAATTTTACAACTAAAATTCATATTCTATTGAATCATTTATTGAAATAAAATTACAAAAAAAAATTAATTTTTCGTAAAAAATCATAATTAGTATACAATTATACTATCTATTGGAATAAAATTAAAAAATCAAACAAGGGGTAAGTCATTCATAATAGAACATGAATTTTACATCCAAAATTCATGTTCTATTATGTCATTTATTTAAATAAAATCAAAAATAAAATATAGTTTTTAAAAAAATATCATAGTTAGTATATAATTATACTATCTATTAGAAAAAAACTAAAAAATTAAACAATGTATCAAACTGTAATTGACACATATTTTTTTACTTTAATTGAGGTAGTTTGGTATTTCAATTTGGTCGCTTAAACGACCAAATTAAATTTCAATAGATAATATAATTGTATACTAATTACGATTTATTAGAAAAAAATTAAATTTTTATTTTTGATTTTATTTCAATAAATGATACAATAGAACATAATTTTTAATTGTAAAATTTAAAAAATTTTGATATTTTATCTTTAATTAATTATTTTTGGTCTAAGTATAATATTTTAAATTTAAGGGTCTAAGTAATATATGTTTTACAAACTTCAGGAGCTCTAGGTGTAATTTATTAACGAGTAAATTTACAACAAGGGGTGTAAGTGTTATGCGCATGCAAATTTTAGGGGGTCTGTATATAATATTTTAAATGTCAGGGATCTGAGTGAGTAAATGATAAACTTCAGGAGGTCTGAGTGTAATTCTCCCTTATTATAAGTACAAGCTTCATTTTGTATCAGATATTCTAAGCGAAATTTACTATTTTATATTTTGCATATTTCGACACCAAATAAATTAGGTAAAATTAAGTCTTAATTTTATGATCGAAATAGTAAAATAATTTTTTTTACTATTTGGAACATTAATATTAAATGAAATTCACTATTTAAGATTTTGTATATTTTAATGCCAAATAAATTAGGCAAGTTAAGTCCCAATTTTAAAAAACGAAACAAAGAAATAAATTTAATTTTTATCTTCTTAAATATTAAAATTAGATAAATTTCAATGTTTCACATATGTTGTTTTACTTGAATTTGGAGTAGTGTGTTGTGGTCAAATGTTTTTTAGCTTAGTAATTTTTTACTGTTTTTGATTTCACTATTTTTTATTATTTTTGAGTTCACTATTTTTTACTATTTTTGAGTTCAGTAATTTTTTACTGTTTTTCACTATTTTTTGAAATCAATAATTTTTTAGTGTTTTTGAGTTCAATAATTTTTTACATA
>CAUOFW020005377.1:0-27420 GCA_963454935.2 Ilex paraguariensis
TTCAAGGTGGTCTAGTGGATCCTTCGTACCGTCAAAGGGTTTGATGGATGACATCTTAAAATTTTGAGGGAGTGGATAGTTCGCCAACCAGGTTTGAAAGGTGTGTCGGTTCGACTTACAAGTTAGTCCACTGTCTCGGTCCTTGTGCTTCATGACGTTGAAGACATCTCCTAATTGATTTTGCACCTCCTTAATTTTTTCGTCCTAATAATTGGGGGGAGGTCATCTGAAATTATTCAGGGACATGACTCTCATGCTTTATGCTTTGATTTTCACACCTCATCCTCTTGGAAAAGAGAGTCTCCACCATGGGGAGCAGGAGCAGGGGCTGGAGGAGGAGGTCCCTCATTATAGGCCCCCTTGTGTGGGGCGCCTAAGGGAGCTCCTATAGGTGGGATGCCCAAGGAGGCACCTAGATGGGGAGCACCGAGGTGGAGAGCTCCTTGATGACTTGGAGTGGAGCTCCCCTAGCCTGAGGTCCAAGTTGCGCTCCTCCTTGTTGCACGAGCATCAATTGCAGAATCTGCTAGTTTTGGACTATAAGTTGCCACATTGTGTCCAGCATCTATTGTGCATTTGGAATGGGATTGGTAGTTGAAGAAGCAACCCTCTTCCTCTCGTGATAGAATGTCTTCAGGCTGACTCATGGATCCCGGCAGTGATTGCCTTTTATTCAGCAAAGAAAGTGTTTACATGAGAATTTTGTTGTTCCACAAACAATGCCAAACTGATGATGCACAAAATTGGTTTACACAACACCTGTCAATTAAGTAATATAAAATACAGTAAAGTAGAGAGAGAGCGAAGATAAGGTTTATAGTAGTTCGGTCAATATGACCTACGTACACTTTGAATGACAAAGGTCGCCGAAATTTTATTATCTCCAGTGTGGAGGGAAAGCACAAGATTACAAGCTTTGAGAGAGGAGGAGAGAATTGTGCTTAATGAGTCTGATACCCCCCAAGTGTTGGTGGAGCTTACAATAGTGGCTTAGTGTAATAATTGAATAACTAGTCTGACGGTCATAACAGGTTGGGGCCGTTTAATAGTTATAATGGATTGTGGGTGACTTTAATAGTAAATAAAAGATAGTTTGACGACCTTTCCTCTCCTCAACAGGTAAGGAAGTTATGATGCTCGTCAAAAGACTTGGTCAAAAGATGAGGAATATTGACTCTCTCCAAGCAGCGAGGGTGAGACTCTTGGATGCTCCCTTGGTGGCGTAGATGAGGCTTTTGAATGATCCTTACTCCAAGATGATAGAGGAGGCTCTTTAATGACCCTTATTTCAAGGTGGTAGAGGAGACTCTTTGATGACCTTGCATACTCCCTACTGATGTTGCTCTTTGATTATTGATTGTCCTGGTTGACTGCATTGAACTAGACTTTCTGAATCTCTTGGAAATGGACTATAAACTCGGACCGGGCTTATAATTTGAGCAAGGCCCATCATTTTCTTTCCTAGTATTTTTTAGGGTATGCTCCAAATGTAATATAATAATCACCCCCGTATAAAAAAAAATAGGATTTACATTGTTGCTGTAACCATTACAATAAATATCTACTCAGAGAGAAAAAATGAAAAAAGAAATGAATAATGGTACATGGACTTAAAAATTAGACTTAAAAAGTAAACTTGATAATCATAATTATTGAATAGATAGTAAATTCCAATAAATGCTTGGCCCCACAATAAAATAAATGATTGTGATTATTAAGTCTATTTTTTAAATCCATATAACATTACTCAAAAGAAAAGAAAAAGGAATGACATTGAGCCGGATTCTTTCTTAACCCGTAGAAAAGCCACGGGGATGGCCGGTCTGAGAATAAGGGAGAATTATATTTAGTACCCTGAAAAAGTTAAGAACATCTATTTTGTATCTTTAAATATTTAATTTTTCATATTTTATTTGAAATGTATTAAAAATAAAGAAATTTGGTTGTGGGTATATTTTATAAAACTTATTTGAATTTAAGTACACAATTTCGACTTATAAGCCAATAAATTGTCTTGTGCTTAAATATTCGGTCATTAAGTACACATTACAATTTTTTTTATTACTTAATTACCTTTACCTTATTTCATACGTAAAAGATTGATAGTTTTTTTTTAATTTTATAAATATGTAAATCTTAAATAAGATATATTTAAACAATTTTGATTTTAAAAATCGTTTGAATTTTGAAAATTGATTCTCAAAGATTCTGTCATTAACAGGCGAACTTCATATTATTCAGCCATTGACGTTTTTGCGAACTAGCAGTCGGAATTTGTGTGTTATTCGGCCATTGTTGTTTCTTCGAACCAGCAATTATTATTAAGACACCCACTCCCTATTCTGAATCTTCACTGCACTCCCTTCTGGTTTACATTGTTAAATCAAAAACATCTCTTATCATAATCGCCCGTTACTGACAATCAGAAAAGTGTTGATGTCATACCAAATTTTTTATGAAATATCAATTTTACCCTTTTTATTTCACATGAAACCCTTATCCCTCTCTCTCTTCTCTCTCTCTCTTTCTCTTACACGCCTCAACAACTCAATCACCTAACTACAAAAACGTGACAATGAATCCAAGTCACTGGTCCTAGCATGATTCGGTGATGAATAATATAAAAAATTCATATAAAAATTTTAGTACTATGAATCGGTGACACTGTAAAAATAAAATCAGTGACACCATACACTTAAGCATAATATAAGGAAAAAATTTAAAATAATTTTTAAAAAAAATTTAAAAAATTGGTAACATCATATATTTAAATATAATACAACAAAAAAATTTAAAATAATTTTAAAAAAAAATCGGTAACACCGTATGTTTAAACATAATACAAAAAAAAACTTAAAATGATTTTTTTAGAAATTTTAAAAAAAAAAAACCAGTGACATCGTACACTTAAACATAATATAAGGAAAAAATTCAAAATAATTTTTTTTTTAATTTTTAAAAAAAAAAATCGGTGACATCATACAAGAAAAAAAAATTCAAAATCATTTTTTTTAAAAAAAATCGATGACACCGTACACCTAAACTATATAATATTTATATATAGTTTAATAATACTGCACATAACACTTGGAATTATGAATATATATTTATATATAGTTTAATGAAAAATAATTGGTGAATATGTAATTCTTTATAAAATTTATAGGTAAAATGGTAAAACGTCTATTTCCGTCACGTCTGTTAGCCGACCAACACTGAGAAGGGAGGTCAATGAAATTTTAGAAAAGACAATGGGTGTCTTTCAAGATAGATCTATTTAGAGGGGGTGTTGATGAAATTTTCCCTTATTATTATTTGTGTTCTTTAGACATTAACGTTTTTTCGAACCAAAAAAAATCTTCACATTTCTTATTGTTTTTTTTTTTTCCTATTACGTGTTCTTAGCGATTGAAGTTTTTTTTAACCAACCGAATCTATCTTCATCAATCATTTACGTTTGTTCAAATTAAGTTGTAATTGAGTTAAATCGATTTTATCTTATTCATTAAAATCATTTTTTCGTAAAAGAGCAAGAGAACGACAAGATTTTCGAAAGAGTGAAGAAGAATGACAATATAACTATATAATAAAATAGTTAAATTATTTATCTTGAGTTTTTTGTGGTTCAGATCATTTGAAGAGATTATTGATCTAACGGTCCTCATACGAAATTTTTTTAAGATTCCTATCTCTCGTCTAACTCTCTATCCTCATCTCACACTAACTGATACACTTCTCTCTTTCTAACTCTAAGACTCTTATCTCTCATTTAATTATCTCTTCATATCTTATACTATCCGATACCTCACCCAACACCTCTCTCTCTCTTTCCCTTCCTCGATACCTCTCTCCCTTTCTCTCTGTCGCTAGGGGTGGCAATCGAGTTGTGTTGTGTCGGGTTTGTGTCGTGTCGAATATTAGTCGTGTTGAACATTAGTCAACTCATACCCAACCCATTTAACTATTTGTGTCGTGTCTAGTTGATCTGTTTATTTTCGTGTCGTGTTCGTGTTCATATTCGTGTTAACCTACATAAATTTTGAATAAAAAATTTAACACTAAGATTTTATTTTTACTTAATTGAATCTCTCATCGTACGTTTTCTATAAATTAAAAATTAACTTAATAATAATAATAACAACAATAATAAGTAATAATATTTTTTTTATACAATAATTATGTCAATGTTTGATAAACAGTTACAAATAATTAATATTTTATTTATATAATACTAATTAAATATGTTAATCGTACATCATACAACCAAATTAAACATCAAAAGTAATAGAAAAAACAAGTCATGAAAACTCATACATGCAACGGAAATGTTAGGTCAAACTCTTTCGAATTAAAAATTTCGTGTTGACGGGTCAATTCGTGTTAAAAGGGTTGAACCCGAACACAACCCATTAACATTTCGTGTTGACGGATCGTGTCATACGCGGGTCGTGTCAAAAAATTAGTCAACTCAAACTCATTTATTCATATCATGTTTTGTATCGAATTATCGTATCGTGTCAAAAATTGACACCCCTATGCATACTCTCTCTCTCTCTCTCACACACACACACACCTCCCTCTCAGTCTTTACCTACACCTACCAACGCACACACCCAACCGCCGAAGTCAGCTATTAACTTCTCAATATATATATATACACATTTTGGCTAACAGTATCTTGCTTAAATTTTGATTGAGTTTTGGATTTTTGCGAATACTGGTTTGAGTTTCACTATAATACTATAATTCATTCTAATTTTTTCTTTTGTTGTCTCAAGTTTGCAAGTTTTGCAATTCATTTTTTTCTTGAATTCGGGACTTATGCAATTTTTATCACCACAGAATTAGAAGGCGTCATCATTTTTCTAAGCAGTTTCTATAATTTCTTTATGACAACAGGGAGTTCATTTTTAAAGATTATTGTCTTTCAAATGTTTTTCTATGGTCTTAAAGTTTGCACGAGAAGAGGAACTACTTTGTTCAATTTTTATTTGATCTTTCAAATTAATGCTAGATATATGTTACAGGTGAAGTCCATTGGGTCTACAAGCCCTAATACTAAACATTTATTCATATCAATGAATTCCAAAAACAATTTAAATTTGGCTATGGCTTTGGGTTTTGTTGGCTCTGCTAGAATTATATAGTGAGTTTTACCTGATATTTGTTATGGTATTTGTTCAAAACTTTCATGAAAATTTTGAATTATCTTTTTCTATGCACGTAGTTCTAAATTGCCAAAAAAAAAAAAAAAAGAGAGAACAAGTACTTCTTTGTGATGGCTACTAGTGAAAACAAATTGAGTAGTTTGTGAATATTGTAGTTCTCAGCAATTTTCTTTAATGTTGTGCTTGGCTTATTGCTTTTTGGTGAGATGCATTGATATAACTACAATTTTTCACTAAATATTTGCTTATTCGTGCATGTGAATGGTTAAGAATCTTGAATGCATGCCTTGAATGTTGAAGGCATGATGTCATTCAATGGAAAAATAGTGATTTAATTGGTGAGTTTTATTTAACAAGTGCCTTCAAGCACGAGTTTTTCTATTTATTAAGGTTTATGCTCCATTGGGATTCATATTCAGTTGCTTTGAATATCATATTGCAATAGTTGATAAATACTAGTACTAACTTGACGTGATGAGATTATGCAAAGTAGTGTTTTTCCCTATATATGAAAATTTTTTGATTCACAATTTTACCCTTATAAAGGATAATATGTCATTTTGTATTTAAATATGTAAATTATCATTATATTCCTATATATTTAAATAACAAACTAATCTCTAATATATCATGCAAATCTCTCTATCTTTGTAAAATTTTTGAATGGTCATGTTATGCTTAACATGATATATAAAAGCAATATTATTCATTTTTCTCAAAACCGCAATAGTAATACACATTGACAATTATATTGATATAATATTTTTTCTAATGCCCAAAAACAGATATATTTATCTTACAATCAAAATAATTTGGTAAAAACTTATTGATGCACAAAGTAAAAATAAGAAAGACAAAAAGAAAAAAAATCGAGAAAAGAAAAATTTATAACCCTTACTACTTGGTAGCTCCAATGAAAGAATCACAAAAAATGAATCTATTAGATGTTTATAGTTATGAAAAGAATACAAATAATTTAAATATGCCACATATGAGATAATATCTAATGTGGCTATCTAATTGGATTTTTTTTTTTATGTATTTTTATCAAATGTTTCAACAAAAATTTTCACATACAATGCATGTTGTACACACAAATTAATATTGATGATACACAAAATTGGTTTCGTGCAAGATAAACAGTCGAATATGTGAAGAGCTGTAATTAATGGACTATAATAAGGTAACCAATTGTAAAACAATAAATATAAGGAAACTCATAGATATATAGTGACTCGGTCCGGGTGACCTATCTCACTCTCGGGAAAATGACAGTAGTAGTTATAGGTCTTTATTGATAAATAAAGTAAGAGAGATAAGGCTTCAGGAGAGACTAGCTCCGGGAGGGATACAATAGTTAGAAGAGGGAAGCTATGTGTGTGTGTAGAGAGATGTGGTAAGATACCAAGGTACGCCAAATGCCTTTCCATGTGGAGAAGACTTACAATTTATAGACATAGTAATGAGTTGAGGCGAGTGTGAGGGTATTACTTCTTTGGGAGGATAGTTCTAAAAGATAAGTACAATTAAGGTGGGATTGGGTGTGTATCCCAACAATCCCTCCCCCCACGTGCTCTTATCTTCATGGGCTTCTTGAATCTTGACTTGGGTCGAATTGATAAACCAGGCTGGAGCTGACTTGGGCTTGCTTGATTTATTGAACCTGACCCAATTAAATATAGACTCATCAAATATTGCTTAGGGATCATATTTGTAAAGGAAGCTTTGTCAATTTTTTTTTTTGAAATAATAGTTGGTTTATATCAACTATCGGATTTTTGTTTGTTACACCAATTATTTTTGACCTGAGTGTTGTATATAGGTGGTGAATTTGTGGTAAAAAATTGTAAGAAACAATAAAATTAAGGTGAATAGGTTACTCTTGGATCTTATATTGCATTTCTCATCAGATGACCGTTAACTAATATACACCAAGCTGGATGAGACTTAGACTAAAGCTTTTTTTTTTTTTTTTAAAAGTTATATAATGTCTTTAGATATAAACAATTTATAGTATGTCTATATAATAAGATAATTAGATTTTTGAACTCGTGGGGGTATATTTTCTCTCCAAATTTCATACCCTTTCTCTCCCAAAATTCACAAACTCAACACACACTCCACAACACACACTCCAACTCCAACACACACCCATTGCATATACATACACATACTCATTATATACACACTCCAACTATATACACACTCATTACATATATATACACACAACTCATTATATATACACTCCATTTTATTTAAAGAATTATAAGTGAAATTCTAATTAAATAATTTTCAAAAAAATTTAATTTCTGAAATATCACTAAAAATTAATCTCAAACACAAAATTCTAAAAAATAATAGAACTTTAACTATTTTTTTATAGTTAGAACAAAAAAATTTGTGAACATACAAAGTTTTTATAATCTTATAATATAATATGAGTAATGAAAAATTAAATTTGATAAATTTAAGATAATATTTAATTCAAACACACATATATTTAATATGTTTTATTAATTTTTATGTACTAACAATGTATCATGTGCCGAAGATACGAAAATACATTAAAAGTATAATAATCTTTGAGAATCTAAAATCTTTCGGGGGTACAAAGTGTAATTCTACCAAGAATCCATTCATCAAGTACCAAATGTGTCCTCCTCGGTCCGACGAAACTACGACTCCCAGGTAGAGAGAAGGAGAGCGGCGAGAGAGAGAGATGGCCTCTGCACTGAGAACAGCAATGCTACGCCACATTCGGGTTCCAGTATCTCAAATCCTAACCCTAAACGGATCGAAGCTGAGCTTATGCAGCACCGTCCGATCAATGTCATCTCACGGTGACGATCACCTAGACAAAAAAGAAGTCATCGATAGAGTCCTCGACGTTGTCAAGAGCTTCCCCAAAGTAGACCCTTCCAAGGTATTTGGAGTTCCTCCCCTCATTCCCTAATTAAGCTTGATTCACCTCAGTTTGGTTCGTCAGAAAATTTAAGATCCACAACTTTCTTTTATTTTCCGTGCAACCAAACAAAGGGTGATACTTGATTGCTGTATTTTCTGTGTTTTTATCAATTTGATTGTGGATGTTGACCTATCTTAGCCTTACGTGCACATGTTGAAGTCGTAGTGTTTGATTTTACCGAGTTTTCCGCTACAGCCCTTGAATTTATATTGCAATTTATGCCCCTTGATTGACACTTTAGTTATTTTAGTTTCTTATTTGATTGTAAGAGTCTTGTTCTTGATTTTAGTCTGTGCTGCAATCTGTCTGCTACCACTGAAAATTTGAATGGTGGATGATTTTGTTACTCTTGGCGTATTAATGAAAATAGTCAATTTTTGATCAATTGGATGCACTTTCCCTCGTAATGAAGTTTTTTTTTAATTTGTTTAAGATCTAGGTATTTCGGATTCTTGTTGTTCAGAAGAATCAACTACCTTTGTACTATGTATAGTAAAATGGAATTGGAAGGCCCTGGAATTGTTTTTGAAGAAAAAGTAGTTCAATCTTTGAACTAGATGTTAACAAATTCCGCTTATCAAAGAAGAAGACAACTTTATCCAATTCCAATTTTAAACCTCCAACTCTGTGCTCCTAAGAGTATATAGACTTTTTGGCAGTTATTATTGCTGTTATGACCTTTTTTAGAGCTTGTGTATTTTAGAATTATGTACTTGAGAGCTTTTGTATTGGCTTAGAATGATAGTAGTTGAATAGTAATCTTCCAACCGTTTTGACACAAAGTCAAAACAGCCAATCCAGTTGTCCTGTTAATGCAGTTCAACTGATAATTGTGTATATAAAGAAGACTTTTGTCTTAAAAAATGTAAGATAGTTGATCCAAAACCTCAACCTAAAAGTGCTTTTTGAAAGCCGGTAGGCTAAGAGGCGGATTCTGGACTTGTACATACCTTAGCACTTAAAAGAAAGCTTTCATTGGCTTTGTCTTACTATATTGAGAAATTTCCATTGAGAGCGAACTAAAGGAATGGGCAGGATCAGGATGCGATCGACCTTTACCTTAGCAACAGTGATACAGATAGCATAGTTGTAGACAAGGATATGATAAATAGGGAATCACTTTGATCGATTGCTTGCGACAATTTATCGATGCTCGCTGAGAGGTGTTCATATAATGAATGTTTTTTATGCTACTCCTTACTATCTTTGATTAGGACAACCTTGTATCCATCACCATCAAGTACTGGTGAAAGGTGTACGTCCATCAGACTTTAATGAATTTGAAATTGATTGAATTCTTTCTACAATAACAATGCATATTGCATGTTTGAAAGATTGATGAAACGTGGATGAAGTATCATCCTTGATATTTGCATTGGTATGATATTGTATGGTTTAATTTCTCTCGCCCCTACTCTCCAAGGTGTTTTTAAAGGGAAGCCCTAAGCTACCGCTTCTAGGATATCACTATTGAAGCCTTACTTTCAGTTAAAGATTAGAAAGCCCTTCGCCCTACTTCTCGGATTTGTTGAGCTTTCACTTGAGGTTGAACGGTTACTTGTCCATCATGCTTAGGATAGAGGATAGGATACATCGCTTGGGCATCTGGGCTTCTGTGGCAAGAGGAATTTCCATAGCTGCTACAATAGCCTTGTCTTCTCTGCCCGACAAATATATATAGCTTTTTCCTTTTGATAGGTACGACTCTATCGAACAATCAATCCATATGCTTATCGCTTCCAAATAAGCCAGTCTATTAGGGGTGGACTACATGAGTCTTGTGAGAAGAGTTGAGGACTACACTATAGAATTTTAAAGACTTTCAGCTGATAAGTCAACAGATGTTCCCCTACGTAGGCAAAAAGAAGTTTTGATTCCTTCTACCACCATCACTTGTATTAAAATTCAATTAACCATTTTATAGAATAGCTATTGGTTGTTTAGTTTGATCATCTTATCATAGTGGTCCTTTAGAATGGAAGCTGTTAGGAAAATTATCCCGTGTAAGTACTAAATTCATTTGGTCAGGAATTTCGCCATCCAAACAACTTGTTTACACCATTGAAATCATTTAAGTCATGATCCTTTAATCATAAGAAGGTGATTGTCTGGCTCACCTAAAGCGTGAAAAAATCTTGCGAATACATTCGTTAAATATTGTGTTATGTTTTGAGATACACGTCATCTACAGACCAAATTTAACTGTACATGGAACAATTGAAGCTTAGCATGATATTTTTATTGCTTATGAAGTGTTCTTCTCCTCACCCAACATTGATTTGTATTTTATGCCATTGAACATTGAAGCAATGGATTAAGCTAGATGTTCATATTATTTTTTCAAAATTTAACTACCATATGGTTGAATTGACATCAGCTGTGGTTTGCTTTTTGTTTGTTTTAATACACTGTAGCTTGTACAATGCAGCTTCCTGAGGCTAGAAGTGTTGTTTCAAACTACAAATTTGTGGTCTCCTCCTTCCTCAAAGGGGGATTAACTGTAGCATTTACCGTCTAATTCTTTTTTGAGAAATTTCAGCAGCCATCAGCAAAAAAAAAAAAACATAACAAACTTTGATCTTGTGCTGCTGTGCATGATTTATCTGTTAGTATATTGTTATTATGGGTTGTTGAGGGTGACTGAAGGAGGAAGTGTTATACATATGTGAGTGCAGAGGAGGAGAAGTGAGTTGTGTTGCTGGTTTGACGAGGAAGAGAGGAAAGATGTCTGATAGAGAGAGGATAGATATGCAAATAATGTACTAAAGGTTGCAGTGAAAGGCTTCAGAAAGGGCATTTTTTCATCTCCTCTATTATGGGGCCTGAAATAGGGTTTGAGAGGGGTTTTGAACCACAAACAGCTCTGACCCTTTTTCACCTATTGTCATTATTATTGATTTAAAATTTAAACTCAGCTCTACTAATCCTTTACTCAAGCAATTATACCTTAGCACAAGTATTGTTGGTATCACTGTTCATTCTGCAATGATTTGCAGGTGACTCCCGATGTCCATTTTCAGAAAGATCTGGGCTTGGACAGCTTGGACAATGTGGAAATTGTGATGGCTCTAGAAGAGGAGTTCAAGCTGGAGATTCCAGACAAGGAAGCTGATAGGATCGACTCCTGTGCTCTTGCAGTCGAGTATATTTCTAACCATCCAATGGCTGGTTAATATGTTGAAGTTTCTTTGACATGAGTTTTAATTCTAGAACACTCTTTTTCGCTGTGTCTCTGTTTGGATGGTTTGGTGATTGCAAAAAGTCGATCCCACCAGAGGGATGCAAAATAAGTGAAGTCTGTCTGATTAAGAGTAGATTGTAGAACTTTGTACTCTTTATTTTGTTATGCTGCTATTTGAATGGAAAGATGGACTATGATCACATTTGTTGGCCTTGGGGATCAGTCACATTGCTTTTTCATTTGCATTAGTGATTGGAATGGTTAAATGAACATCGTATTCTCATGATATTGCTACCCATTTGCCTTACTCTGCATAAGTTGGAAACAACGTAGGTGTGAAACCTTCATTGTGGTTTGAGTAACGACTCTGTTGATGGCTTCTCTTTCTGATAATTTTAGACCTCGAGATTTAGGATGCTGGGGTAGAAGAAGAACTATGTGATTCTGATTCCAAACTTCATGGATGCGTAGGCAATCGACCTCTTTTCTGGTTCAAACAAGCAACCAGCATCCTCTGCCATCCCCTTGGGATTGATTTTATGCTATATTTGCTTGTCAATACCAAAAAGGAAAATGTGTAATTTAATAAGTAAACCATAATGATTGCATTTATTGTAACCCAACATTTTTAGCTGATCGTGAGTCAACTTTATATTTTTGTATTTTCTTTCATGTTTAGAGGTCGAACCAGAAGCAATGACTTGTTTCTTTTGGTGCCTCAGGGTCAAAGTAATACAATGAACTTCCCATTATCCCCCCATGTATATCACCTAAATTTAGTTTGATTTAGCATACAAATCAATAATTTTCAGTGCTATAACAGCCAACTGACTAGTACTATCATCCCTCTTCTGCAGTGGAGAAGCCACACCTCCATCTTTAAACCCATCTTCACAGCTTGAAGCAGCCCTACCAATGGAAATAGTAACTTGATTAACATCATAAAACTTCTTAGGCTTTTAGTTTTCGACTGTGTCCTTCAGATCATCCATTGATTGTGTAAAAATATCAAAGACATGAAGTGCTGTATTTCGTCACGTCTTTGTTCAAACCTCCTTCTTCTTCTTCGTCTTCAGCGTCTTGCTGATGTCACTCATGGTGTCAACTACGCTTTTCTGAATGAGGTTGATCAATGCTAACCTGAGTTTCTGGAGGTTACTGCACTGGGCGGCTGGAATGGCTAGAAGGGAGGTTTTGCAGAAACTATAGCTCACGTTTGGATTGTCTTTTGATACTGATCTACAAGTCTCGTAAATGATATTAGCAGTTACGCGATGGAACGTAAACGAAAGGAGAGAGAGGAGGGGGAGGAAGAAGAAGAAGGGCCTCATTTTCCTGCTAGGTATAAAATTTGTACTTGGTTTATTAAATAGAGAGCTTATTGATGTGGAAGAATGGGTTGGTACATAAGTTGAACAAATTTCTTCTTATATATAACATTCCATTTTTAATGCTGACATAGTTATTATTGTTCATAAAGGTGTTGAAACTGCAGATATTATATTTATTAGAGTTATGAAGTTTTTATTTGCTTTGTAAATACCCAAGAAACAGTTTTTTTACATAAATAACCTATTTATTAGTTGGTTGGTATAGCAGAAGCTCATTGATTGTGATCATTTCATGGCTTACCAAATCAATTGTTGATGGATATCAGAATATACTTGAATATACTTTTTTTTTGGGGGGGGGGGGGGGAACCCTTAATCTCAAAAAAATAAAATATTCACAAAATAAAGAATATCATTAGACCAAAAGTTTATTGGTATATTTGAATGTACTTATTTGGAGACAACGGCGTACAATAGTTTGAGCTAGACTAACTAGAATCAACTTATTGACGCTCTATCTTGAATACTTAATACATTTTGATTCGTGTTCTTTTGGGGTTAGGGTTGGGGGGGTGTAAATTGTTAATCGAGTTGAACTTTTTGAATTTTCGCAAGCACATAACTAAATTCTCAATGCAGAGTCTTATATGAGATGTGTAATTATGGGAAATTTATATTCTTTCTCACCACTCCCACAATTTTGTTATTCAATTATTTTCACCTAAGATACTTTCCAGAGGGGTGCCGTGGTAATGTCAGACATGAACATTCATCGGACATGAGCCGACACGTGTTGGACATGGCTCGAAGTATCCTGAATAATGAACTCAGTCGAACACGACCAAAATTTTTTTTCTTCCTAAAAAATGACTGTTAACTATTAAAAAATGTGACTTATATTTTTTTAATATATTTTTTGTTATGTAACTTATATACTATAAATGTTAATAGATGTAATGATATTTGATTAAAATGGTGTATATTTATTTTAAACTATTTCAATATTAATGAAAAAATTAATATTTGTTATATCTTATTATTAATATTATATAATATATTCTTTATTTTTAATATATTATAACTTCATTATTATTTAAAAAATATATTATATTATTTTAATAGCTATATCCTTACTGTACCTGTATCTTATATTTTAAAACTTTGTGATATTTCGTGTCTGTACCTCGTAGGTTTTCACTATTTGATGTAAGATCTTTGAGAGGGGCACAAGGGTGATAATTTTTGACATTATTTGAAGCTAGCCAAGAGTTAATGGGTTTTGTTAAGGCTAACATGTTCAATGCTGTGAATTGGTTGACATGACCGATCAATTTATATTTCGTTGTACTTAGATTTTAACGTCAGCTTGTTTGATAGGTTATGTAACGTCATGAAGATAATTATGTCAAATGTTACGAATATACTCTGCGGAATTTGTCAAACTTATGTTTTATTTTTCTTCTACATAAGAATTTGACCCGAGCAATTTGTTAAACCCCTTGATTAGAATTTATCTAATTCCATACAACTTGTTTTTTTAAACAAGTTATACGAATTGCATCACCAATACAATATTTGGACATTTGAATCAAATTCGGGTTGAGTTTTTAAATCAGATTTGGATTCGAATTCGAATTGGTTTAAATCTGTTGGCAAACCTGGTTGTCTTCAACATGTTGTTGTATATTTTATTTGCAATTCTCATATAAATTGAGTTCAAATGATGCTGTACAGTAATGCATGTAGGCCTTCAATTCATTGCATCCCTTTATATTCCAATTTGTAACATGACATTGTGACCATTGACTCCTCTTATATATTTCTCATACATGAATGAAATTACTGTACTTGAGCATACAAATTCACAATGTTCAATGCTATAGCAGACAGTTGACCCATTTTATCATTTCTTTGTGTTAATGGCGAAATGACTCCTCTCTCACTAAACCCATCTTCACACCTCGCAGCAGTAGTGCTTGCTGCGCTAACATCTTGGTTAACCTCGTGGAAATTCTTCGATTTATAGTTCAAAATCGCGTCACCTAGATCATCGAGCGTTTGTGAATAGAGATCGGAGCATGCAGTGATGGAGTTCATGATGATTTTGTTCAATCCCTTCTTCTTCAAGAGTTTGTTCATGTAGGTCATGTCTTCCATCATGGTTTTCTCAATGAGTGTGATTATCCCGAGTTTTTGAACGCTCGTGCGTTGGTGGGTTGGAGCGGCTAAGAGGGAGGTTTTACAGAACTAATAGTTCACGTTACGAGCAATTGCAACATGGAAGGTGAACACAAGGAGAGAGAAAATAAAGAAGAAAGATCTCATTTTTTCGGTGTAGGATGTATTCTTGACCTTTCCTTCTCCGAACTACTTTTCATTTTTGGTAACAACAATATAAAACATATGTAATGGCAATGGAAATGGGAATAGGTCCCATTTAATTTTGTAACGTTGAGAGATTAATTTTGTTATGAAAGTATCAAAACGTGCACAAACTAAGTTTATTTATTACAATTAATAGAAGTATTTAGTTACTTTCTTGACCATATAAAAACAACCGATTTTTAGCTGAAACAAGCAAAAGGGCAATCAGACAATCTCAAGTGGTTTTTGGGGGTCCTATGGGAAGAGTGGGCTAAGAAATTTTGTCAAAAATTGAAAATAAGGGAATCCAAATCTATCAAATACTCTAAATATTGGAAAAAAATTATTATGGTGTAAATGCTCAATATATTAATTGGTTTCTATGGAATGGACAACGTTTAACAATTGATGCAACAAGATGGCCTTGTGAGATCATGACTTCTGTACTGAAGTGTAATCCCAACATCTGTCTTTTTTCCCAAAAGGCAAGATGAGAAAGAGAAAAGTAACTACGTTCAACTAACATAGGGTTCAATGCTAAACCCAAACGCCATCTCAAATGACCGAAGCACTTGGCGATGTAACATGAAAATTACCATATTTTCTAAGTATAATATTTCAAATTCAAGTAGTTACCATTATATAAAAATCACCCCAACTTCTAATCTTTAATATTGGAAAATTATTCATTCAAGAGGTAGTTTAAGTAATAACAAGAACAAGTTGTAAACCCAAATATCTTGAGTTCGAATTCTGACGAAGTTCACCTGTCTTTGACCAGACTGGGAGAGAATTAATCGAAACGCATGAAAGTTTGTCTGGACACTCTTGACCGTTGAACCAATATATATATATAGTAGGTATATAATATAAAAGGTGTAGTTAGTTTAGCACTATAGGCCAAGACAAAAGATATATTAGAAGTCACTCTATCATTGATATTGCTTTAAAACAAAGAAAAAAAGTTGCACTTACATAAAGCAAGTATACTTGCTTATTAAAACAAAGACTAAAAGTGGCTTTTATAAATAACCAAGTATACTTGTTTTTGTCTTCCCCCGTGATTCTTTGGCCTAACCTTACATCATTTACATGTCACTCTAAGTGAACAGAACGATAAGAAAAACTATAACGAGTTTAGAACAAGGAGTTCCAAACCAAATTAAAAATTGAATAACCATCATCCACCGGGACGAAGTCAAGAATTCACTACAAGAATTAAGGTCTTTTATGATAAGTTTTTTTGTGGCGGGAGTGTTTACAGTCACAAAAAAACATATTTTGTATAAATTTTTTTTTTTTGTTGGCAATAGTGATGTCATAAAAAATTTATTTGTTATCACAAATAATATTTGAAACTGGTTGTTGTCGTCACAAAGACTTTTTGAAACTTCACCCTTGTCGTATGACATATCTCACCATAATAAGTGGAGTCTCAGATAGTATTTGCGACAACAAATAAATTTTTTATGATAACACTTCCGTCACACCAAAAAAAAAAAAAAATTCTCCAAAACATACTTGTTTTTGATAGTTCTGTCGCCACAAAAAAACTAGTCTCAAAAGACCCTTATTTTTATAGTGATTTATCTATAAGTTTAAAGTTTTGCTAAACCGATAAAACTAAGCTGATCCATTTGTATTATTTACACCATATTGGACTCTTTAAGATCCTTTTAACACAAAAAGACTAAAAACCAGTATCCTTGATGTGTACAAACAAAAAAAAAACAAGAAGAAAAATCTAATTACAACTGTTTACAACAAACAAAAATGAGGTTGATTACAACATTCGTGATATAAACAAGCTAGTTATTAGTCATTTATAGGTCAACCATTCTTTTTTACTATTGATTCCTCGCTAACTTCGTCGTTGAAAATATCCACTCTACAATGACTGTCGCGTGAGAGATAGAGGGTATACAATGGTGGAATACAAATAAAAAGAAGTCTATCAACAAGCCTTTGCGAAAATCAAGGAGACCTTACCGAACATCCCAATAATGATGACTCCAACAGTAGATAAGGAATTTAAGATGTATCTTACCGATAACGCGCTTGTATGATATGGGACGTTAGAGGATAAACATTCATCCTTTTTGAGTGTACTAATTGATACGACAAGAAAATAATAGCGTGTTCAATAAAATATAATGTTGTTAAAAATAATAAGATTTAGCATACATTAAAAAAAAAGTGAAGGCTGGGCCTAGAACCACCCCTGGACCTTGGAATTGGCTCCACCCATGATCACCAATGCATAAAAACCAAAAGAAAAAAAAAAAAAAAAAAACCACCGTTAGTGTAAGCTTGTCTGTATAATTTGCATAGCAGAAAGTGCCAAGGCGGATAACTGAAACGTATCGTTATTCCGTTTCGTTAACGGAGAAACGACACCTTTCTTGTCCTTAAACCCATCTTCACAAGTACTTGCAGCATCCAAAACTGAGCCAATTGCCATATTAGCATCAACAAACTGCTTAGAATTGTAATGTTTCATTGCCTGTTTAATAGAAGGTATTGCATCATCATAAAGCTCATAGCAATCATCCAAGCACGCCCGGACGAACGGATCGAGTTTCTTGATCTGCAACAAGTGTTTGATCTTGCACCTTGTATCAGTGAGATTGTATCGAATTAAACGGATTGAGATCATCCCAAGACCGCGAAGACCAGCACATTGGCTTGCAGGGGCTGCTTGAAGGGAAGTTGTACAGAAATTGTAGTTGATGTTTGGATCATTTTGGGCAATGCTTTTGCAAGTGTCGTGAATGAGGTTCTTGGCTGTTGAGACATGGATGGCAAGCAAGAAGAGAAAGAGAAAAGAGGGGAAGAGAGAGAAGGGAGGCCTCATTTTGTAGAGGAATAGTGTGGAGTTGTTTTTTTCACTTGAAGATGATTTATAGTTGTGAAGGAATGGCTTGATATGAACTGTTGGAAAATCTTGATAAAAATAAAGAAGAGGGGTAATAGCACTTTTAATCTCTAAAGTATATCCGATTGTCAACTTAGTTTCATTATATTAATTTTGTCAATTTGTTCTTAAAGTTTCAACTCGTGTAACTTCAGTTCTTAATCAGACGATAAGCTTTTTAACTGAAGTGACCACGTATTACTCTTTCAAACATTATTACGTGTCAAACACGTGATTATTTTTTTGTCATCCCAACATGTGATCATTCCGTCAAACATTTAATGGTATATCTATGTAAAAACCATTTAAACACAAATTGAATAATTTAGGGATAAAATTGAAACTTCAAAGATCAAATTGACAAAATATGCACACTTTAAGGACTAAAAGTGCTATTAACTGAAAAAAATATTTATTATGATCAGGTTTGATTAATTATTATGTTAACCCCTTATACTTTAGAAACTTGCACATATATCCTAATAGTTTTGAATCAAACTGAAACCGTGTTAAGAATTTTGCCAAAATTTGCAGTACATATTATTGATTAAATGTCAAAATGACTTTTATACCATCATAATTTTTTTTTGGCTTTCTCTTTCTCCATCTATAACAAACCGGTCACTTCTCACTCTACCTCTCTCTCTCCTTTCTATGCATTGTGTAGAATTTTCAATTTGTATAATCTTTAGGAAGAAGAAAATTGATGAGGGTATTTTAAATTTTCATACTAAATCGTTAACTCGGTTCGGCTAACGGATGCACTATAGTCCTAAACTTGAAGGGATGCTGTGTAAATTTCTAAAATATAGGGAAGTAAAAGGTCATATGACTCAAATCATGTGATGTAAAATATTAATATACACTAAAAATAATCAGAAGAGTCTTTGAAGATAACTGCCTTAGACTTTAGTAACAATCCATTCTGTTGTTGCTGACATTATACTTTGAACATTCTTGTGGTGCTGACATGCATATCTTTATGGGTTTGTTAGCAATTTCTTGTTGACAAGGAAAATTAGTTGGCATCTTTATTGTTTTACAGATCATTTGCTCCAACTTCAACACGACACGAACTCAACTAATAAATTGATCAATTTAAATTTAGACATGAATAACACGATTAATAAGTATCGTAAAACTTTCATCAACAAAAACTTTCAAATTGAAAACATGTTCTTTATTTTCTTATTTAGTTTTGCGATTTGTTTGTTAGTCTCGTGCACAACAACTACAAATGACACAATCCAAGATTTCCAACTGGTAAGACTTCAACCTTCCGGTGGGGGAAGGTTAAGGGTTTAAGCTCTTTGTGGGTAGTCTGGGTGAGATTGAGAACCATTGGAACCACCCCAGTTTTACCACTTACAAGTAAGGGGGTAATTGAGCCGAGGTTTACGAGTTTGAGGTTGAGTTCTTTTTTTTAAACGAGTCTAAAAAATTATTCAAATTCAACTTATTTAGAAAACGAGCCGAACCCGAGTCCGAGTAGTTCGACTATTTTGCATATAAATGAACTGAACTTCGAGAGTTCGAACCAAATCTTATCCGAACCGTTGCCGAATAGTTCGTCTCGAGTAACAACACTATTTATAAGTGCCAAATTTATTGGGGGTTTTTTTCTTGGTTTTTTATGATTTCTAGTTTGAGGTTGCTTTGAGCTCGTGTCCAGGTTACTAAACTGGGTGTTTGTCAAGACAGGTTTGTGCTCTCTTCTCTCTCATTTACCTTTATGCAAATGAAAAGTCTCTTCCTTTCACATATCTTGTCGCATCATCTGATTTCATTCTAACTTAAAACCAAAGTAATACTGGCTTGGGAGGGATATCAAAAACCTGGCCATCTGACTATAAAGATTGCCACTTTATCTGCCTGTGTTTGGGGGGGGGGAATTGTGTCCCAAAAGAATTCAGAACGTCAAGTTACGGTCATAGTATGTTTCACTTTAGAACTCAATAAGATTCGAAAAATTAGGGATTGATCTGAAGAAAAAAAAAACACAAGACTGCACTTAAAAAGCTGGGATCAATCTCCAAGTTTTTTGAATCCATCCTATAACTTGATCCCGTTGAGTCATAACTAAATGACTTTTTCTCCATCATTATTGGATAGTAGCATCAACTGTACAGAAAAAAAGGTAAAAAGTAATAGTTTTGACTGACTCACAATTAGTTTTTCCATTGATTTGATAAGAAAATAAGATAGAACAGTTGGAATAAGATTTTCAGACATGCCCATAGCGTTTTGAAAAATCCAAACATCTCACAGATAGATAGAGAGGTAGGAATTTATTGAACGAACCGGTATTCACCAAGAGTCCATAGATGAGAAGGACACGTGAAAGCTTGAACCCAATTCCTACATATATGAGCGCAATTGAAATCCTTGGGAGTTATACATTTATGTATTGATAACATAGTTCATTATTCTTGAAGCTCGATCTCTCCCCTTTGGTGAACCACAGAGTGGAGAAGAAGAATGTGATTAAGACTAATTAAGAATTAAAATAGAAGTCATCAAAATAATTGAAGAACTCTAACTTATACTATCCCATTGCTACCATGATCATGAACTTTGTTCTTGATTCCTTTTGCTAGGCCTAATCCTTTTGGAAGGATTTTCCAGTAGCAGTTTTTGGCACATTGTGGTACCCTGGAAATTGAGGAAAGTGTAGTCTAGCAAGCGTAATCTCTGGGACTCTGTCATCCTCGAAAACCCGAATGAACTGGTCCATGTGTTCAACACACCAGGAATAGCAGGCAGAGTCAGCCTCTCCACACCTAATTCCTTGAGTTGCTTTTCAAGCTCATTCATCAGAATTCGACACATTCCAAGTCTACGATATTTAAACCGTGTAGCAACAAGTGGTACTTCTGCAACCTTTTCGCCAAACACCCTGACAGTAGCCACTGTAATCAGCTCATCGTTTCTCTCCAAAACCACTGTATAGAATCCTCGGAAGTTCAAACGATTCAGCTCCGACTCTCTACTGAAAATCACATCTTCAACGAGATCCCTCCTGGTTCGAGGCTCCTTGACAGGCTCGAAACACTCATGCATCACTCCAAGAGCAAAATTGAGTTTGCTGTAATTCTCCATGGAAGCCTCAATATCAGAAGCACCATGGCCACAACCACCAGACTCCACATATTTCATTAAAGTCCAAGTTAAATTATCCTCCCCAACTGGAACTGGTTTCCCCAAAAGCCTGTGCAGCCCCAAAAACACCTGTTCACATTTTTGAGTACAAAACCAATTTTTTTTCTTACTCCAATACACCTTTACAATACCCTTTTTTCTTAGGCACCCTATGTGATATTGGTGCCCACACTGATCACAACTGAGAACAGTATTGAATGTAAATCGTTCACTGTCCTTATTGAATCTGCCTTTACCACAAATTCCACAGCAGCATGGTGGGCAGAACCAGTCTCCATCAGGAACATCCTTCAAACCGAGGCAACTTGTATGAAACGCGGATGGGCACTGATCACATAAAATCAATTCACCGCCTTCGTGACAAACAGAACAGATATAATCATTTGAGCTGTCATGCCAAGTACCCTTCATCTCAGGGGGTTCTCTCATTACACTTCTCTGATTATTATCAAGTTTCAACTGCAATTGGCATTGCTGCAGTGACCTGCCATCCTCTAAAAAAATATTGGCTGAAGGTCTGTGATTAGTACTACCAGCATGAGCTTCAAACTTACTAAGAGTAAAAACTTTTTGACAGCAACTGCAATTGATCCCATCACGAGTAATTTGCCCTTTTGCCATTGGAAGACCATCCTTTCTGCCACGATAACATACTTTGGCCCAGGGCAAAACCACATTATTGTCTATTAACCATGACAATACAGTCCTAGGGGTGTGGTGGTGAGAGGAAGAAGGAACAGCCACCTCCCGTGGCACCACAAAAGCAGAAAAATCACCATCCATGTTGTGTCTTTGTTTGATCGAAGCTTTAGATTCCTTTCCTTTCCTCTCCAGTGTTGAATCACCATTTGTGATTGTTTGTTTGAAGGGAAATGCAGACTTTAGTACACCAATTTTTATTCTTTTTTCGGGTTTTTTAATTCCTTTGACATTACCAAGTTCATCAAGTTCCATTGACAGTCGTTTACAAGAAGAATCTGTTGCCTGCTTCTCCGGGATTGCATCCTCTGATACAGAACTTCCCTCAATTTCCATTCGTGGTGGTGATGATCCTTCAACAGCCACCAAACTTCCCCGCATTCCCACTCCTGGAGTCAATGATCTCTCAGCAGCTACCAAACTTCCCTGACTTTCCATTCCTGGAGTCGATGATCCCTCAACAGCTAACTGGTTCATAGCTTCCTTGCTGACATTAATGTTTTCTCTTCTTTCAGAATTATGAACCTTCGTATCAGAACTAGAGTGTCCCCCTTCATCTATACAGAATTTGCAGGCTGTTCTAAGAGAATAAAACACTCTTCCATCGGGACAACAGTACCTCAATTCCCTGCCACCTCTCTTCTTGACATAATGAAACGACCACCCGATAGCTGACAAGTGCTTCTTTGCTTTCAATATCATACTCACACCCCCAATCTTAACATCTCTGTTCAACACACGACCGCCATTTTTGTCCTCTGATCCTGCCAAATAATACTCCTCTACTGCCTGAGGACAGTACTCAGGCTCAACCACAACTCCATTTAAATGAGAAACCACATTGGCCTTGGGTGGTACTGGTTCCTCCTTGCATGGTAATGGTTTTTTAGTACTTAGTAGTGGCGATGAGACCCAACCACCACAAGAAGGAACAGAACTGCTATGATCATCCTGGGAAATCAAAACTGAACCAGTGTCCCTCAAATTGAGACAGAGCTGGCGAAGCGAAAGGTAACACTTGCCATCATGTGAAATATATCGTAGTCTTGGCTTGTCATTGTCTCTCACAAACTCGATCTTCCATCCCAAATATGAAAGATGTTTCCTTGCCTTCAATGCCAAAGAGCTTGAAGACTTGTCCAACTTAGACGTGTATTCAGTGATTGCTTCAGGGCAAAACTCAGGTTCAGGAACCAAACTAGGGACAGCAGGAAGCCATTCGAGTCTTTTTCGTTTTGTCGAATGTTTGATCGTCTTCCTGGTGATTGGTTTTTTTGATTTGATTCGAGAAAACCCATCACTGTTTTCATTAGAACTGATCCTGGAATGTTCATCCATAGAAGAAGAATCACCAATACATGATGACTTAGTCTCAGAGCCCAAAAACTCCATTAACGGCCCCCTACCTAATTTATTAACCTAATCATAAAGTAGTCATTCAATCCTAGTTCAACTAGGACATTGCTATATTATAATTAATTTATTATTTAAATTAGTTATCTCGGTAGAGAAGACTTCCTGGTTTTCTTAAATTGTATGGCAGTAGATTTAGTCTATTAAAGGTGTTTATAAAAAAGTTTTCTTAAAATAGAAGGGTTAATAGTATTTTTAGTTTTTAAAATATGTCGATTTTGTCAGTTTGGTACTTATTATATTAATTTTGTCAATTTGATTCTTAAAGTTTTAATTTGTATTATTTTGATTATTAATCAGATAATTCATTAAATTTTTTAACATGTGTGATTATTTCAAATGATATCACATGTCTTATTTGTGATCATTCCGTTAAAAATTTAATAGACCGTCTATGTAAAAATCATTTAAATATGAATAGAATATTTTATGGATTAAATTGATAAAATTAATATTTTAAGGATCAAATTAACAAAAACATACATATTTTAAAAATTAAAAGTAGTATTAACCCAAAATAAAAAGGCAAGAGGATCTATAATCTATAATATAAAACTGGATAATCTTCAATAAATTTATCCGATTTCAAATAGACTCATCCAACAACCACTAACATCTTTTTCAAAGTTATTTACGTTGTACTATGACAATGCATAGATTGCCCCTAGTAGGAAAATAAAACAACCCAATGTGTTCATATCACAAAAAGTTCCATAAATCTACAGATGATTGAGTCAAATTAGTCGGACTTAACTTGATTTCAATTCATATAAGATTCGATCCGAATAATTTTTTTAAACAAACTTTAAAAAACTCAACTTGAAGTCTCGAACTTGCAAACTAACTTACAAACTTCGGCTTGATTATGAGCCCTATCCACATCCCAGAGATATATACTTCCTCTCTCAAATAGCTCCAAAAGCAAAATGTCAAATTACTAGTGCCAGCGTATAAGTCCATTACAAAGGCCAATTAGCAATTAAAGCGAACAAATAAAGGTAAATTATATTTAACCCCTCAATTTTGACTTTTTTTTAGTATTTCTTTAATTATCATATTTTGCACAATACATATTTTACTATGTGATTAGATTCATATTATCCAAATGGTAATCGTCAATTGTAAATTTGATAAATTTTTATATTGGGTCTGTTTGAAGTTTAGAGTATTCAAAGGAAAAAAAACCTAGTCCATTTAGACTTAAATTTATTGAGCGATTTTTTCTTCAGCTTTTGAGTAAAAATAACTTTTATCAATACCAAGAAAAAAATTGGTTTATTCAAGAAAAAATCGACTTATTCGAAAACACTCCAAATAGTTTTAAGAGTTTTTCTAGCACTGACTTTTTAATTTAACTTTTCAAACTTCTGTTTCACGCTAAAAAAGTCAATTCCAAATGGACCATTTTCTCCCCCGAACTATGTGAATTTTTTCACTTTCTTTTGACACGTTAGTAATTTTCTTTCAAAAAAATCAAGGATATTTGTATTTGGAACAATATGAAATAATTCAAGTAATTAAGGGACAATATGTAAATTTTAAGAATTTAGGGACGAAAATAAACAAACAAACATAAATAGACAAACAAACAAACAAAACCCCCAAAATGCCCAAAACCCCAAACCCTCCCTTCCATTTTCAAAATTACCCTACTCGTAGATAAGACCACACCCCCCTCAGACGGTCAGACCTCACCAAACCGGCCTGAAAATGGCGAACCTGAGAACAGCCATGGACTCGGCCTTTTGGGACCAAAACATTGCCACCCCACAAACCGTAGACGCAACTGCTCGGTCTATCCCCGGGGAGCCATTCCCTCTTGATGGGTCTCGAGCCAGCCGAGCACTCAGAATTCAACAGCTTTCGCTTCTGGGTAATGGGTTTCCTCTGGGTATTATACCCTCTTACTCTCCGGCTACCCAGAACGAGTTGGGTTCTTTCTCCCTCCAGTCTCTCTTGTTCAAAACAATCACAGCCAACTGGTAATTTAAATACCCTTTTCATCTTTTGGTGTCACTCTATCGTTGTTTATTGTATATGATTCTATGAGAGATTCTATTTTATGCTTGGTTTAGGAGAGAAAACTTGCCTAATCTTTTGTGTGTATATGATGTTGTTGGCTAATGTTTAAGGTGCTGTAATGGGCTTGATAAGCCTGTTTGTTTCTTTTTTTGAGTCTTTTTGCTTAAACCAGGCATTCCTAACTGTTAACTGGAGACCCATGTAGTTCGATAATAGCAGGGACCGTATAATCTTTATCAGTGCTAGAGAGATAAAGAGGAGGGAAAACTGAAAGATTTGAAAACAGAGAGAGAATTGTAAAAGATGGAAGTTAAACAATAACAGGAGTATTACTTGTGGAACTTGATTAGCAACCGAAATGAGATTTCTCAAGTGGCTATTTTACAGCTTTGCTCTCGAATTATAATTCAAATATTCATAGCTGACATACTAGTCTTGTGTTTATAACCTGTGGATGTGTAGGTGGCTCGGACTAATTACGCAATTTCGTCCAAAGAAATTAGTATCTAAAATTAAAGCTGAAGTGTACAGTGGGGACGAATGGGAGCTGCCCACATTTAAAGATGTCACTAAGCATTTCTTGGACAAATCACTTTATTCGTTCGGCTTATGCTCACAGCTATCTCTGACTTCCTCAACCTCCTTATTGTTGAGCACAGAAAGGCATGGCGAGAGGGAGGAACGCCGAACCAGGGCTATGCTCTTTCATAAGGCAAGCATGTCAAGAGTTCAAGTCCAAACTCCTTAATCTGTATACTAGTACTGCCCACAAGTTTGGTTGTTTTCCTGTTCTGCTATTTGTGTGTAAAGTATTGTTTGCCTTTCCCTTTCTTTTTTTTTTTTCCATTCAGTTTGATTATTCTAAAATTTGAAATTTCTCTGTCAAATTTAATTTTAATGTGACAACATTTACAATTTGACATATGTGTCTTTTATTTCAGAGCAACTCCAACAATATTATCTAAAATAGCTACTCAAAATATATTTAAATATTGTATTATCTACTTTAACTAACCACTTTTTCAAATTCATTCTAATAACGTTATCTATTTTAGCTAACCACTTCAACTAACTTTCAATAATAAAATTCAAAAAATAACAATTCAACTATATATTATATAAATTTAATCAATTATGGGCTACAAGAATAAATATCATAAAAAATGGACTACAAGAGTAAATATCATAAAATACTTGGGGGGTTTTGCTGGATTTTTTAGGAGGCTTTGCAGCTTTTGCTGAATCTTTGGAGGAGTTTACTGCATTTTGAGGGGGGTTTGCTGAGCTTCCTACAAGTTGAACTAGCTGATTCTGAGGAAAACCCACATGAATTTAAGAGGAAAGAGGGGGTGAGAGATTGTGGGTTTGTTGAATTTTCGCCATTCCAAATTCTGAGATATGGTGCTGAGAACAAAGAGCCATTGATGGTGCTTGAAACCCTAGGTTTACACGTCGTAGATTTTGGGAGATTACATGAATCATTGAACCTAATAGTGAAATACAGACAATTTCGAGTTCGAAATTTACCGAATTGTACAAGAACTTAGAGGATTGGATGGTGTTGAGTTGCTTTGTTCCTATAGCGTTTTTGAGCTTTGGCCCTCCCTGTTTCAGTCGGTGGAGCAAGCCTTATGCGATGAAGCCTTCACAGTTCCTGGGGGGTGTTGTGCCAAAAAGCCTTCATTAGTAACCTTCTGCAATTGGGGGTGTTGTTGGCGCAAAGACAAACTAGCGAGCTCCACCGCCTCGCCAGAGATAGCCAGCCAAATGAAGGCTATGGAAAATACATAGTGTGATAGCTAGCCTGTTGGAGTTCAGTTTTATGGTCTGCCTATGTAAAATAGCTAAGAAGGCCAGTTCATTGAGCCTCTTGGAGATGCTCTCACAGCAGCATATCCTTTCAGCAGTACAACTTTAGTTATACAAAATCATTGGGAAAATTTGTGAACCCAAAAGTATCTTTCTTCATGAAGTTTCATGTTACTTTGTTTTGCTTATTGATCATATCGTTTAGCCTATGATTGCTTCATTGGATGGGTCCTGCTTGTTCAGTTGTTTCACTCATTGTGTGCAAGCATCTGTCTAGTTGTGTGTGCTTCCTTTTAATGTGCATGGCAGTTGTGAGCTCTGCTCCTTAATCTTTTGTTCATATATGCAGCTCCCTGATCATGATATTACTTTGGAGCAGCATGGCCTGAGCTCTT
>CAUOFW020005378.1:0-27418 GCA_963454935.2 Ilex paraguariensis
CTCTCCTCATCTGCTGACAACTTTGGGAAACCTAAAAAAGAGCTAATTACGTGATATAGATGTAACTAAAGGGAAATAAGAAAAAGGCAAGATTTGTACCCGTCCTCGTGGGTGCACCCCATCTTATGGGAACTAGAGCACGATCCTCCTCATAGCCCACTCTCATCCTAGGAATAAGAATTGACCGTTCCAAGCGTGACAGTTGGAGCATAGTCCAGTAATCAATTTTCCTATCCTCGGAGCAAAGCGATACTAACCTAATTGGGAGTGGGGTTCTCTTGTAACATATAAGCGGTAAAAAAATCTTTGCAAGGAGAGGCACCCTCATTATGCACTCAACACCACAATACAAGAAACACCAATAACATTCTCCAACCATTTGGGGCCAATTGCCCTATCGCGAGTGACAAGTGTGCCAAGACACAACACATAGGCGTGGGCATCGAAATTCCAAAACCTACTTTTTACACCTCTTCAAAGAGTCATCAGATGTTGGCTCACCTATCTTAGGCTGACGACACAACATAGTAGGGGGAATACAAAAACTAGAGACAATCCTAGTAATTTTAGCATCAATATTGATGGTATTGGAAATAGTGCTCACCTTGGAACCATCATTATCAATGGAAAATTTGTTGCGATGCTTGCATCGCTATGGATGCTAGGTAACATTGTTTTTACCACCTCTGGGCATGCCCTTAGACCCTCATGTGACTGCATCAATTTGCACACTAAGAATCAATGTCGTATCCCTTTTGTCGTCATCACCATCACCTCCGATACCCGCCACCAGTGCTCTTGATGCCTCGCCTCCCGCTGAGGTCTACGCACATCTAGCCGACACCTGCACCCCACTTGACGCCTGCGTCTCGCCGTCTAGCACTCTCCCTTTACCACCCAGAACTCGCACCTCGCCTCCCTCGTTCGTGCCTCGCCTCGTGCATTAGCGCCCGTGCCTCGCCAATCGCTCCTCTCTTGCCACCAATCGACATCTTACCTTTCTCCTTTCATCCTCAAATGGGTATATGGAGGTCCTACTTAAAGTCCTAGGTATCTGCTACTAACAGAAGATGAGGACAAGCTTCTGAAGTGAAGATCAATACAAGGCTATGTTTTCCCAACAGAATACCCACCAATCCAGTTGAGCAAAAGGAACTAAAATACCAATGAAATAACCGTGACAATTTATGGAGTGAAAGAGTTTACGGCAAGAGGAGACATAGAGAACAAGGACCAGTGTTATCAGAATCAAACCTGACCTGCCGGTCAGACCGGTTGAACCATGAACCGGGACCTAAAATAGTCCAGTTCTTTAGTTAGATCGCCTAAAGAATCAAACCCTTGGAAAACTAAAAAATCGGCCGATTTTGACCAAAACCGGTGAACCAAAATTTCCTAAAATCAGTATGTTCAAAACTTGAAACCAACTGGCAGCCTTTATCTTCTCCGTCTTCCTTCAAGACGAACAACGGTGATCACCACACTTCATCTTCTCTAACAGTGGCGAACACCATAGATCTAGATCTCCTAAGTTGTGTAAGCTTTCTTCTTCTCCACTCCCTCTCTCTCTCAACGCAGACACAACCCATAAAAATGAAGGAAAAATGTTGCCTTGCTGGGTCCTTTATCTCTCTCTCTGTCTCTCTCACATGCTTGCTGGATCTTCCTTCTTTCTCTTTCTTTATCTCTCTTTCTACATGCACAAGCAATTTTGTTGAACAATCATATAGTGAATATGAATAATTGAATATAAGTTAAATAATTAATAGCTAATACACACACATTCAACAATCATTACATTTTATAATTTTTTATAAGTTAAATATTTAACAGTTAAATTATTTTATTTTATAGATTTTTTATTTTTTTTATCATACGACTTGTCCGATCAGTTAACCCAATAGTTGAACCAGTAAACCATTAACCCAGTCCCTTTGGCGGTTCGATATTTGGTCTTTTTCTGATTACATTTACGAGAACAATTGAAAGTCACCACAATTAATACCCAGAAGGAAGGGTAAAAAAGTAGAAAGCAAAATTTATTATTATTGATGCCTTCTCCCCCAAATCCCATTGAACTCCAGACATGGGGGACAAATGCTGGGCCTAATCTAGACCAGGCTCATCATAGATGCAGACCAACAAAAGCTTAGTTTCAATTTCAGTTGGGTCAACCTCATTATCTTCAAAGACATAGTCTATTACTAGCGCACGTAGGGATCTCTGTGAATCTGTGGAACACAGCCATTGGGGTGCACATCACGAGCTTCACGAAACCACCTTGCCTATTATGAGAATGACGCTGGCTTCACAAAACCACCTTCCTCCCCGTTACAAGAATGACGCCTTAATTAGATCTCTCTCGGAGACGTTATAAAATTGTACATGCCTATAAATTGTAAGTTCCGCTTACACATGAGAGACATCACTCATCTCTTAGCAGACACACCTTGAGTAATAAAACTCTCCGATCACTACAGCTATTCTTTGGAGAGTAGGTCACTCAGACCGAACCATCTAATCTGTTTGTTTGATTGTGTTGAGCATACCCCATTTCATTCTATATTACATATTTGATTAATTTTACATAAACACTTTTGTGCATCATCAAATTTAATGATTATAAATAATTAAGTCAACAAATTAGATTGATAAATTAAGTTCAAGTAACATTAATAAAAGTGCCAACACATGAATCCCAAACGCTATCAACTCCAAGGCAGCAGTGCACAACTAGTACGCACAAATATATGCAGCCCAAACCTATATGCAGCTTTAGACATATTTCTCTACCTTCATGTGATGCATTTATTTTTTTTGATCCACCTTTGGTTGGTTTTATCATGCAAATGAAACAAAACTAACTTTGATTGCTCTATATGTTGGGGCCAAAAAAAAGAAAACAAATGATAAGTCAAAGTCTTGGACGAGCTGGATATGTATGCATATATAACAAACAGTGAGCAGCTGGCTGTGGCCTCGGTTGTGGTTCCCAATTCAAAAAATCTCACCACGTGCAGTCCCCTCAATAAAAACCAAAAAGAACAAGGGTGAAGAAACCAAATATCTAATAATTCAGCAAGCCCATTAAATTGAAGGTCGTTGGCAAGTCTGAGCGTGGCATGCAACTGCATTAATGTGTGCACAAAAGTCCAGATGGAAAAGTATGTGTTCAAACCCTTGAGCGGGACCAAGTCTGTGCTGCTGACATTGCATCACCAAACGTACATGATTAACTGAGATGCCATAAACCGACACACGTATTGAACTATAACTCACCCGAAAATGAAACAATCAATCAATTCATTCAAAGCATTTAATTCGGCTCAACTACCAACTAACAACCCTCGTCATAGCCTCCTCTGGCTTACTGGCTATCACTCTCTCTTTCTCTCTCTCTCTGGTTCACACACAACTATTTTAATTTTCCTATATAATCACCATAACCCAGAAGCATTTGCACTCGCAGAATTCAGTGTAACATAGTTATACATAACCGTACAAATCAGCCGGTACTGTCTCTTTACTGTAGAGTAGTAGTGCACTGTTCAAAACGCATCAACAATGGCAATGCTTATGAAGGTGGCTTGTGTGGTGCTTGTGTTCATGGTGGTGGTTGCACCCCATGAGGTGGGTGCCCTAACTTGCGGTCAGATTCAGGCTGGGTTGGCCCCATGCCTGGGCTACCTGAGGGGAGGTAATGTGGTGCCCCCGAAATGCTGCGACGGGATCAGGGCACTCAACAGCGAGGCTAAGACTACAGCAGATCGCCAAGCCGCTTGCAGGTGCTTGCAGTCAGCTGCTAAATCCATCAGCGGTATCAACCTTGGTAAAGCTGCTGGCCTCCCTGGCCGCTGTGGTGTGAATATTCCTTACAAGATCAGCCCAAGCACCGACTGTTCTAAGTACTCTCTCTCTCTCTATCTCTCTAAATAAATAAATATATATATAATAAAATAAGAGTGTATTTGAATTTTGTTTCAGTCATATTTTTCCTCTCAAAATCATCATCAATCATTTACTTCACCTATCATCCCCTTGTCATATTCAAACGTTAAATCGCATCAATTATTTCTATCATATTTAATCATTTATATATTTCTTTTCTAAAAATATCACGTCACTCATTTCTATCATATATTTAAATATTTAATCTTTGATTAATTTATAATTAATATATTTTAAAAATATTAATATAATAACATCGATTTTTTAGATTCTTAAATTTTATATTTTATCGTGTCTGAAGATACGGGTTATAACTATGCATATATCATATGTATGTAGAGAGAGACTATGAAATCTGTTGGTATGAGATAAGTGAATGTGGACGATTTACAGGCAGGTTCATTAGTCTGTCGCTGAGTAAATAAATTGGCTCTAACTGTATAACAGAAGTAACGGGTCAAAAACACGATTTTATTAAGAGGATATGAAATTAAAGTATTTAAATTTTTTTTAAATCACTAATTTTATAAATAAGTAGAGTTGAATCAACACGATACGATTAATAAATGAATCGAATATATGTAAAATCAATTAAAAAAATGTATAATACAATTCATAATTTATTAAACATTATATACGATTCATACACAATATAAACTCGATATGATAAAATTTATTAAACACAAATTTATATAATAAAACAGGAGTGTGTTTGAATTTTATTCTAATCATATTTTTTCTCTCAAAACCATGATCAATCACTTACCTTACTCATCATCCCTTTGTCAGATTCAACCGTCAAATCAGATCACTTATTTCTATTACATGTTTAATCATTTATATATTTCATCTTTAAAAATATTACATCACTCAATGCTATCGTATATTTAATCATTTAATATTTGATTAATTTGTAGTTAATATATTTTAAAAAAATTTAATATAATGGAATCGATTTTTTGAACTCTCGAATTTTATATTTTATTGTACATTCAGACACGAGTTATGACTAGTATATATATATATATCGGGTTATTATTTGAATTCATAATAAATGACTTAGCATTTAAAAAATATTTAAAAATATATATCGTTAATATTATTGGGACCTAACAATTTCACTCAATATGGCAATCATTTGTTATATTGGTGGAGATCATGAACTAAGAATTATTTTAATCATTAAGGCTGGATCTTATATTGGGATAAAATCAATTGACATATAACTGGATCAGTTGGCATATTATTAAATCTGAATATTAATCCAGATGATTATGTGGAAATTATTTATTTAACATGCATGTATCGAAGAGATCTAATAATCCCTCTACTTTCATGTTATGAACTATGGTATTTACCATAGACTTTTTGACTTGTTTGGTTTTTGTTGCTGTGTGTTGCAGGGTGAAGTGAGGTTAATGGACAAGTAATTTTCCTGCGCAATATATGTTACTGTGAAATAAGATGGGTCTTTATCCCATGCAGACTCCGACTTGAGCAAGTCTGTCTTTGTATTTTATGTCCTCCAGTCGTCTGTCATAAATTTGGTAGTTGTAATGCAATAATTATATTTACTAGCTACCTACTTTACCGGTAATCATTTCGCCTTACTTTACATGCCTCTCTCTCCATCTCCTCGATCGTTTTTCCCAGAGCTTACACATTAACAAAGAGTAGTCGGGTAAAAAGCCTATAACCCAAAAAAATAAAAATTATAAAATATTACAAAAACTCAAATAAAATTAAAAAATTTAAATTTAAATACATAATATTATTTAGGTGAATGTTAGATGCGTGAGTCTCACTAAAAAAATTAATTATTTTTTTTTGGTCAAAATTGAAAAAGTTAATGAATTCAATGATATGTATTTAACTTTCAAATTTTTAAATTTTATTTAAATTATTTAGCATTATTCACCATTAATAAATCAACATCAACTCACACGTGTCTTTACACATGTTACTTGCGCAAAAATAATAGTAGCAAAAACAAGAAGGAAAACTCACTCGAGAATTATGGGATCAACTACCAAAATTAATATGTGGGACTTGGGTATGACAAAAGAAATATTAGTACTGGAAAAAAAAGAGAACGCAACCATTAACTTCCTATAAATTATCTAAATGAAACATTTGCTGTAGACCACTGTAGAAAGTAGGTGTCTGTTGGGTCATTGTGTACATCTAATAAACATTTAATGGCATAATTAATCATTTTGGTCGTTGAATTACTCATTGCCTCACAGTATTAATGAATTTTATAGGGAGAATTACACTCAGATCTTCTAAAGTTTGTCATTTAATCATTCAGATCTCCTGACATTTAAAATATTACACACAGACTCTTGAAGTTTATACGCACGTAACACTTAGACCCATGTTATAAACATATCCGTTAATAAATTATACTTAAACTCTCCTAAAGTTTGTGAGTATAATACTTAGACCATTAAGTTTAAAATATTATACTTACACAAAAAATATTTCAATCAAATATAATATATCAAATATTTTTAATTTTACAACCAAAATTTATGTTCTATTGTATCATTTATTTAAATAAAATTAAAAAAAAATTAATTTAAAAAAAATCGTAATTAGTATACAATTATACTATCTATTTGCATAAAATAAAAAAAAAATAATGGGTTTAAATCATTGATAATAGAACATGAATTTTACATCCAAAATTCATGTTCTATTATGTCATTTATTAAAATCAAATCAAATATAAAAAAAAAAATTTAAAAAAAACATAGTTAGTATGTATTTATACTGCCTATTAGAATAAAACTAAAAAATTAAATAAGGAATCAAACTGTAATAAACACAATATCTTTTAGATTTAATTGGGTTAGTTTGGTATTTTAATTTGGTCGTTTAAACAACTAAATTAAATTCTAATAGACAATATAATTATATACTAATTACAATTTTTTAAGAAAAAATTAAATTTTAATTTTAATTTTAATTTTATTTCAATAAACGATACAATAGAACATGAATTTTGATTATAAAATTTAAAATATTTTTTATTTTATATTTGATTAGAGAATTTTTGGCATAAGTGCAATATTTTAAATTTAAAGGGTCTAAGTATTATATATCCACAAACTTCTGGAAGTCTAAATATAATTTATTAACTGATATATTTATAAAAGGGGTTTAAGTGTTATGTGCGTACAAACTTCAAGGGTTTGTATGTAATATTTCAAATGTCAGGAATCTGAGTGATTAAGTGACAAACTTCAGGGAGTCTAGGTGCAATTCTTTCAATTTTATATTGTCAAAAAATAATGTTACATTGATCAAATAAAATGACTAAATAAATAACTCAAATAACATGGAACACGACTGATAGATTAATACTGAGTCACTTGGTCGACCAGCTTGAGTTGGTTTAACCTCGGAACTCCTTCCACCCACTTGACCTTTCACGCCTAGTACAAAAACTCACCTCTGTTTTGCACGTTGCGTCTTCGGATAATTTTTTATACCTCTAAATATTTAAAACAAAAGAGAGAGAACAGAGAGAAATATGAAAAAGTGAGCCGGGGTTTTGCGGATCCAATGTTAGACTACACCGAATTACAATTATTTTATATTTTTCTCTTTAGAGGTAGGATTTTTTTTTTTTTGATTCATTATCTATAATGCATTTCATATTTGCTTTGGGATCTCATGCCAAGTATATGTTCTATACTGTGAAGCTTATTTATGTTCATTGCATATTGATTGAGAAATAATTTTTTAATCAAAGATTGAGAAATAATTGGAATTTGACTATCAGAGCATGTTTTCTTATATATGATATTATTTAACCAATTTATTGATTTATATTGATTTTGATATCGAATTTACTATAAAAATGATTATTTTGTTTATCTGAAATGATTATATTGAATTGGTTATACATATTGGCTTAAGGTATTATTACTGTTGGAATGTTATTGTGAAATATTAATAGATTAATATTGGTAGCCCGTTATACAATATAAAATTAATAGATTAATACTGAGTTTGTTTGGCCGACTTGACCTTTGGTCGACCAGCTTGAGTTGGTTTTACCTCGGAACTCCTTCCACCCACTTGACCTTTCATGCCTAGTACAAATACTTACCTTTGTTTTGTAAGTTGTGTCTATCATCAATAATATGATAATGAATTCATTAATGTTACGATGTAACTTATCATTAAATACATTTCAATATCATTTCATTGGTGATAATTCATTATGTCTCCAAATTATATCTTTTAATTATGTTTCAATAGCATTAATAAATTATAAAATCAATTATATATTGAAGTAATTTTCAGCCACATCTAAGTTATAGCCCATGTGGGTTCAAACCCTTAAGCGGGACCAAGTCTGTGCTGCTGACATTGCATCACCAAACGTACGTGATTAATTGAGATGCCATACACCAACACACGTATTTGAACTTTAACTCACCAGAAAATGAAACAATCAATCAATTCATTCAAAGCATTGAATTCGGCTCAACTACCAACTAACAACCCTCACGATAGCCTCCTCTGGCTTACTGCCTATCATTCTCTCTTTCTCTCTCTCTGGTTCACACACAACTATTTTAATTTTCCTATATAATCACCATAACCCAGAAGCATTTGCACTCGCAGAATTCAGTGTAACATAGTTATACATAACCGTACAAATCAGCCGGTACTGTCTCTTTACTGTAGAGTAGTAGTGCACTGTTCAAAACGCATCAACAATGGCAATGCTTATGAAGGTGGCTTGTGTGGTGCTTGTGTTCATGGTGGTGGTTGCACCCAATGAGGTGGGTGCCCTAACTTGCGGTCAGATTCAGGCTGGGTTGGCCCCATGCCTGGGCTACCTGAGGGGAGGTAATGTGGTGCCCCCGAAATGCTGCGACGGGATCAGGGCACTCAACAGCGAGGCTAAGACTACAGCAGATCGCCAAGCCGCTTGCAGGTGCTTGCAGTCAGCTGCTAAATCCATCAGCGGTATCAACCTTGGTAAAGCTGCTGGCCTCCCTGGCCGCTGTGGTGTGAATATTCCTTACAAGATCAGCCCAAGCACAGACTGTTCTAAGTACTCTCTCTCTCTCTCTCTAAATATATATATATAATAAAATAAGAGTGTGTTTGAATTTTATCTCAGTCATATTTTTTTTCTCAAAATTATCATCAATCACTTACTTCACCTATCATCCATTTGTCAGACTCAAACATCAAATCGCATCAATTATTTTTATCATATTTAATCATTTATATATTTCTTTTCTAAAAATATCACGTCACTCATTTCTATCATATATTTAATTATTTAACATTTGATTAATTTATAATTAATATATTTTAAAAAATATTAATATAATGGGATCAATTTTTTAGACCCTCAAATTTCATATTTTATCGTGTCCTCAAGCACAAATTATGACTATACATATATATCATATGTATGTAGAGAGAGAGACTATGAAATCTATTGGTATGGGAAGCGTATAACAGAAGAGGGTCAAAAACACGATTTTATTAAGAGGATATGAAATTAAAGTATTTAAATTTTTTTTTAAATCACTAATTTTATAAATAAGTAGAGTTGAATCAACACGATACGATTAATAAATGAATCGAATATATGTAAAATCAATTAAAAAAATGTATAATACGATTCATAATTTATTAAACATTATATACGATTAATACACAATATAAACTCGATATGATACAATTTATTAAACACAAATTTATATAATAAAACAAGAGTGTGTTTGAATTTTATTCTAGTCATATTTTTCCTCTCAAAATCATGATCAATCACTTACCTTACCCATCATCCATTTGTCAAATTCAACCGTCAAATCAGATCACTTATTTCTATTACATGTTTAATCATTTATATATTTCATCTTTAAAAATATTACATCACTCATTGCTATCGTATATTTAATCATTTAATATTTGATTAATTTGTAGTTAATATATTTTAAAAAAATTTAATATAATGGAATCGATTTTTTGGACGCTCGAATTTTATATTTTATTGTACATTCAGACACGAGTTATGACTAGTATATATATATATATATATATATATATATATATATATATATATATATATATATATATATATATATATATCGGGTTATTATTTGAATTCATAATAAATGACTTAGCATTTAAAAAATATTTAAAAATATATATCGTTAATATTATTGAGACCTAACAATTTCACTCAATATGGCAATCATTTGTTATATTGGTGGAGATCATGCACTAAGAATTATTTTAATCATTAGGCTGGATCTTATATTGGGATAAAATCAATTGACATATAACTGGATCAGTTGGCATATTATTAAATCTGAATATTAATCCAGATGATTATGTGGAAATTATTTATTTAACATGCATGTATCGAAGAGATCTAATAATCCCTCTACTTTCATGTTATGAACTATGGTATTTACCATAGACTTTTTGACTTGTTTGGTTTTTGTTGCTGTGTGTTGCAGGGTGAAGTGAGGTTAATGGACAAGTAATTTTCCTGCGCAAGATATGTTACTGTGAAATAAGATGGGTCTTTATCCCATGCAGACTCCGACATGAGCAAGTCTGTCTTTGTATTTTATGTCTTCCAGTCGTGTGTCATAAATTTGGTAGTTGTAATGCAATAATTATATTTACTAGCTACCTACTTTACCGGTAATCATTACTCCTTACTTTACACGCCTCTCTCTCCATCTCCTCGATCGTTTTTCCCAGAGCTTACACATTAGCAAAGAGTAGTCGGGTAAAAAGCCTATAACCCAAAAAATAAAAATTGTAAAATATTACAAAACTCAAATAAAATCAAAAAATTTAAATTTAAATACATAATATTATTTAGGTGAATGTTAGATGCGTGAGTCTCACTAAAAAAATTAATTATTTTTTTTTGGTCAAAATTGAAAAAGTTAATGAATTCAATGATATGTATTTAACTTTCAAATTTTAAATTTTATTTAAATTATTTAGCATTATTCACCATTAATAAATCAACATCAACTCACACGTGTCTTTACACATGTTACTTGCGCAAAAATAATAGTAGCAAAAACAAGAAGGAAAACTCACTCGACAATTATGGGATCAACTACCAAAATTAATATGTGGGACTTGGGTATGACAAAAGAAATATTAGTACTGGAAAAAAAAGAGAACGCAACCATTAACTTCCTATAAATTGTCTAAATGAAACATTTGCTGTAGACCACTGTAGAAAGTAGGTGTCTGTTGGGTCATTGTGTGCATCTAATAAACATTTAATGGCAGTAAACGTTATTTGTAGGTAGTTTGGAAATTTAATATGAGATTAATCATTTTGGTCGTTGAATTACTCATTGCCTCACAGTATTAATGAATTATATAGGAAAATTACACTCAGACCCTCTGAAATTTGCCACTTAATCATTTAGATCTCTTGACATTTAAAATATTACACACAGACCCTTGAAGTTTGTACGCGTGTAAAACTTAGAACCCTGTTATAAACATATCCGTTAATAAATTATACTTAGACTCTCCTAAAGTTTGTGAGTATAATATTTAGACCATTTAAGTTTAAAATATTATACTTACACAAAAAATATTTCAATCAAATATAATATATCAAATATTTTCAATTTTACAACCAAAATTTATGTTATATTGTATCACTTATTTAAATAAAATTTTAATTTTTTTTAAAAAAAATCGTAATTAGTATACAATTATACTATCTATTTGAATAAAACAAAAAAAAAATCAAATAATGGGTCTAAATCATTCATAATAGAACATGAATTTTATATCTAAAATTCATGTTTTATTATATCATTTATTAAAATAAAATCAAAAATAAAAATTTATTTTTTTAAAAAAAAAACCATAGTTAGTATGTTTTTATACTGCCTATTAGAACAAAACTAAAAAATTGAATAAGGAATCAAACTGTAATAGATACAATATCTTTTGGATTTAATTGGAGTAGTTTGGTATTTTAATTTGGTCGTTTAAACAACTAAATTAAATTCTAATATATACTAATAATATTTTTTTTAAAAAAATTAAATTTTAATTTTAATTTTATTTCAATAAACGATGCAATAGAATATGAATTTTGATTGTAAAATTTAAAATATTTTTTATTTTATTTTGATTAGAGTATTTTTGGCCTAAGTACAATATTTTAAACTTAAAGGGTCTAAGTATTATATATCTACAAACTTCTGAAAGTCTAAATATAATTTATTAATTGATATATTTATAAAAGGGGTTTAAGTGTTATGCGCGTACAAATTTCAGGGGTTTGTTTATAATATTTCAAATATTAGGGGTCTGAGTGATTAAGTGACAAACCTCAGAGGATCTAAGTGCAATTCTTTCAATTTTATATTGTCAAAAAATAATGTTACATTGACCAAATAAAATGACTAAGTAAAGAACTCAAATGACATGATATTCTGACATAAAAAGTTGATTAAGCAAAATTAGTATTTAACTAAATGTTAAAAAATTTCTCCCCAAAATTCATGCCCCAAATCAAGGAGAAAATTTGAAAAAAATTGCAAGATAGACGATAAGTACCACCAGAAGAAAGAAGATATAGATTGTATTAATCAAATCAATCCAATGATCACAATTTACTTTGACCTATATTAAGTCTACGGACAACTAACATTATTCTTAATTTCATCCATTTTGGATTTGTCAAACTTCGATCAATTGAAGCTCCCAAAACATATGAGAATACATGAAATTGTCAGAACTTAACTCGTCGTAACAGTGCCCGAATTAATTTGATTAATCGCAAACTAGAAAAACCAGTAGCTTTTTATTTTTCTGTTATTTGATTAATTTTTTTTATTTGACTTTCTGTGAATGTAAAATGCGAACTCCAATTAGAAAGTCACAAATATCAGTAGTTTCTATATACTATAATCAAAATGGATTAGCCCACCACAACAGCCAGGAGAGTTCACCCTACCATTTGGTAATAGGAAATGTGATCTTTTATCTTCTTACACGATATTTTGCGAAAAAAAATTTTGTTGGCAGATCCTATTCAATCAAATATAGTATTCCTACCCGACTTTTGTCCAAATTAATCAGATAAAAAGTCGGGCAGAAAGTCGGGTGAATACGTTTTGCAATTATTAATTTTTGAATATTTTAAAAAGTCAATTAAGTAACATGCAATAATTTAACAACACAATAAATCAATAATACTAAAACTTAAAACAATTACAATAAAATATAAAAAACTCGAAAAATAAACATAAATCTATCATAATTATTGCACAAATACAAATAACAACTATTTTAGATTTAAGACATATAAAACACATCAAAAACTATAATTAAATACGGATAGGGTAGAATATGAGTATGGAAATTTGATAGGTATTTCGTATTTCTACTTGATTTAATCGAAAGACCAAAAAAATTTTCGCATTCTTACTCGATTTTTTCGGTTAACCGATCAACAGGGTAAAATAAGGTCGGATAGGGTAAAAAATTATGAATAACAAAAAATTTGAACACACTTAACGAGAACGGTTGTGGAGCATCTCAAAATCGTTCAAGCCATGGAGTATCCCTGTCAATTTCTATTGCAAGACCTAAGAGCAATAACGTAGAAAGCATATATCCCTAGCTAACCCATGATTAAAATTTATCCCCTTCTCCACCAACAGGCAGATTATCTATTTCTCCAACAAGGCCACTTGGACTCCCTTTGTCTCTTCCTCCTCGAACTTGTTCCTCCACTCTTTCCGTAGAGAAAATGGATTGACAGGAAAGCCAGAAATCAGCATCTTAAATTGTGTGAAGGTCTAGTGTCAAATGATTTTGCTAATGGAGCATGTTTTTTTCATTTTCTTTTGAGATTTTCAAACAAACTTGATATACAGAAGATAAAATTGTGATGTCTATTTTCTCCACCTTCCCATTGCCCATGAAGAGGAAATGGGGAACATAAATTCAATTCTTCTGGTGGTCAATTAATTTTCCTCAATTCAAAATTCTGCAAGGAGAATGTTTTCCTTGCTTCTCAGTTCTATTGTCATCTCACATTTTTCTCTCCCCCAACCCCTCTTATTGTGGAATTTTAATGATTGCTTTGTTAATACTTTTATTCTAAAAAATATGAGGGTTAAACTCTTATCAAGTAAAGAAGAACAAGTTTTTTTTTTTTTTTGAACTAGAACTTTGTATCAATTTAACTATTAGAAACATAATTGCAATCAAAGAGTAAGATAGCCTTCAACTCCGCCAGATTGCAACCTTTTTAGTTCGGAGGTAGAGACTTTGTTCAACAAGATTTGGCTAGCCAATGTGTTTGTTGCCTTCATGTTTGCTCGCGGTGTGTGGGAAAACAGGAGTTTCAAAGTTGCTGCGCAATGCCTGATGTCCTCAATCAATACTAAAATCTCCTACAGAGGGCCATGCTCGTTCGTGCTAAGCAGTATAACTTCTCTGTGATCACTCTCGACCACTGCACTGTTCAAGAAGAACAAGTTAATAACTTCTAAGAGAAACTCCAAGATCATGTGTCTTGATTCTCGGCCTAGAAAGGGACTACGACGAAGAAGAATTATTCGATCTAATATTCTTAAAAAGTACAACCTACAAGGGCAAAATGAATGTCCCAACAGTACACTTCTAACTTTGATCTATTGATTTAGAGTCATCAAACGATAATCTCTGTTTTTTGTTTTTTTTCTTTCTGCTTTTTCGTGTTTCTTTTTCTGAAAAAGTGTTTGTCCTTATTTTACAAGTAAGTGGAATAATATCCCATTCATATCTCAAGAAGTTTTACTTTAACCACTCACTCCATTCACCTGAGGGGAGAGGTACTACCATAATGGTGTTATCTCACCCCAAATCCCCGTAGGTAGCACCCACAAACGAAAAGGAATGACTGTCACTTTACTGCTTCAAAAATTGACTAAAAGTTTCGTATTGCATTGATTCTTCGAACACGTGTTTGGAACATGTAAATTTTCATGGGATCCACTTATCTTTTTCAGTAAATTTTTGTGGGCACGTAGTTTCCTTCGCGATTAAATTAACGTAGTATATTCGCTTACTCAAGAGTAAAAGGTGAATAAAAAAATAGATTCTAAAATAATTTACTTGAAATATGAAAATATAGTTCAGAACATGTGGGATTTAACATCAATCCCACATTGCTTGGGTAAGAGATCTTCAATAAGCATATATACACCTAAATTATTTGAGAGGATGGGCCGCAAGAGGCACTCCATTTTTGTGGACCAGAGAGGACATAGATTGGCTTTGATTCATCCATAATCGAGCGCATCATCTTTGCCACCCTGAATGGGGTCAGTGTGGTTGTGGTCCAACATTATCCTTTTGGGTAAAATTAGTTTGCTAGATAGATCATTAATATCTTACCCGATTTTATTTTCTAGATATTTGAATTGAAATTTCACACCTATTTAGATTAAAATTTCCCACTAGTCTTGATTTGAATTTTTTGATTGTTCATGAATGGGCACCTCTTGTGATTTTATGGGTTGTATCTTATTAATGGTGGCTATTCCAAATAGCCACCTCTACATCTATAAATATGTGCATAATCATTATGCATTAGTACTTACAAATTCTTTATTAATACAATCATTACATTAGGGGTGGCAATTTCTGACATAACACGAACATATGACTCGAACTCGATAGTATATTCGCATTTGTCAAAGTACACATGGGTCTTTTGTCTTAGACATAAAGATGAAGCCATAGAGATATTTAGAAATTGTTGTAAGAGAGTTGAAAATGAAAAGGAATACTTGATCAGTCATGTTAGAAGTGATCATGGTGGAGAAAAAAAGAATACTTGAATATTTGTATTCATAAAGGTTATGAACATGAATTCTCGGCCCCTAAAACACCACCCCAAAATGGTGTAATAGAAAGAAAGAATATGACTATCATAGAAATGAGTAGAACCATGCTTCATGAATATGGCCTACCAAAGTATTTTTGGGGTGAAGCCGTAAATTGTTCTTGTTACATCTTTAATAGAGCGTTAATTAGAACAATTACTGATGATGCACAAAATGGCTTTGCACACCACCTGTCAAGTGTTTGAAAATAAATGCAGTAATTAAAGGTAAAGAGAGATGGAGGCAAGATTTATAGTGGTTCGGTAAACGTGACCTACGTCCACTCTTGAATGACTTTGGTTGTCGGGTACTTTATTAGCTCAAGGGTGTGGGAAGTAGAGAATACAAGTTTTAAGAAAGAGGAGAAAGTCGTGCCTAGGTAAAAGTGTGATGTCCCTCAAGTGTTTGGTGGGGTGTGCAATTTATAGTGGCCCCCTAACAGATTGGGGGCTACTTTACAGCAACTAAACGACTATTTTGGTGGAGCTCACGACTTCTTCTCAACGTGCGAGAAGGTTGAGGAGCTCTCTATGAGATGTGGTCAAAGATGAGGTGAGGGTGGACTATTTCCTCTACGGTGCAGGCAAGGCCTCCATGCTCTCCCTCTTGATGACGTAGCCAAGTAATGAGTTTGACTAGTCTTGAACTGTGTTGAGCTTGGTGGGTCTTTTACAAGGTTGGGCTCCTCAATTGGGATTGGGCTTTCCTTATAAATTGGGCTATTTGGGATTGACCTATCATTTGCCCCTAATGCCCCGTGTCCAAGGAAACTTGGAGATGGGTGCATTGCATCTTGAGTTATAAGTGGCGAAGACTTCCTTTGCTAGATGACTCTTCACTTGCATGATGCATTTTTGCTTTGGTGCACACTTCAAGTCTTTTCCACTTTTTCTAGGATTTTTAAGAGGGCCCATAATTTTCAATTTGGGCTTTTCTCTCTTTAAAAACCCTAGACTATAAATATAAGCTTCTTTTTCATTCTATCCATTTCATTCACCTTGAGATTAAACACCATTCCTTGACTCCAGGGCGATGAGCGCCTAATGGTTGGAGAGTACTGTTGGGCTTTCTTGTATTATGGAAGAAAGTGCATCATGAAGATGTTTCTCCTGTGGAGTTCCATGCAGCTTACAATTTGAACGAAACTCTTGCACTAAATAGGGGGTGGTACTATTTTATCACAAGAAGTGGTACGGTGCTTATGAGACTACACTCTAATTGCCACGATTGGAAATCTCGCTTCTTCTTTGTCGGCGGAGGTGGGCTGCAGAAGCCGACAGAGCCTTGGTGCCAATATGGTGAGGTGCTGCCAGAAAACCCGGTATACCTCACATTTGCTTTATTTTTTTTTTTTATGTATGTATGATCACCATTACTTTACAGACATGCATGTGCTATCTCAAGACCAAGAGTGGAACTTGTAGGCCGTCAAGGCTTGCCCTCACAAAGATTTGGGAGTTCTTCTGCCCAAGGCCACTAGGGTCATTGCTCCCTCTCCGAAATCTGATGACTCCTCTTTAAAGATGAAGGGTGAGTTGATTTCCTCCTTTAATTTCCTCCTTCCCATGGTATTTTTCGTCTGCATAACACTTTGTTGCTTTTGTAGCAAATAATAGGGGTAGTAATGTCTCTCTATTCCAATAGGAGCCCTCCTTCTTCCAAGGTGGAGAGGACGAGTGATGCCCCCCAAGTGACTTCTACGGTGGTGCCTCCTCAGCCGACGACTTCTCCAGTTGCTACTCCGGAGTCTTCCTTGTCGAGCACACCTTCTACTCCTCCTTTGTCCCCTCCTCATGTGGGAACTTCCATAAGAGGATCGATTTGGTTAGGTCCAATGCTAGGCAGACCGCCAATCATCGGAGAAAGGCTTGGGAGGTTTGTGTTTGCACCCGAAGTTTATCAGCTTAGTACTTCAGGCATTGAGAGGGTTGTCAACACATATTTGGAAGGCGTGATTTAGGCAAGGGTCCGCTATTTCCATTTCTCCACTTCCTTCTTATGTCTTTTATCACCTCTCCACCTTTTACCTTTTTCAGGTTTCGACTTCATCTATCTGCTTGATTTCAAGGGCCTATAATCAGGACAAGCTGAAGCTGGATCTTGACGTCGTGGTAGTAGGTAGTGGTCTTTCGGGCACACCTTATTGAGTTTTGTGAAGTCGACATAGAGGCGCCACTTTCCATTAGCTTTAGTGACTATCACCACGTTGGAGAGCCACTCAGGATATGCTACTTCCCTGACGGCCCCGTTATCTATTAGCTTGCCCACCTCTTTGTCTATAGCTTGGACCCTTTCAGTTGAGGCGCCCCTAAATTTTTGGCGAATAGGCTTGTGGCGTGGGTCGATATTGAAACGGTGTGTGGCCACTTCTGGGTTGATACCCTCAAGGTCTGCATGTGACCATGCAAAGACGTCCATGTTACGTCTCAAAAAGTTTATTAGTGGGCCAACCAGATCTTCAGAAAGGAAAGAGCTAATGTGTATTCTTCTGTCTGGGTGCTCTTCATCCAAGATCATAGGGGTGAGCTCCTCGATTGGTTCTCCTCTCTCTATGGTGGCGTCATCCCTTGGATCAAGGACCTCGACTTGCAACGCCTCCTGTGGCTTCCTAGTCTTCATGGAGGAGACATAGCACTCACTTGCTGCTACCTGGTCTCCTCTGACCTCTCCGACTCCATTTAGGGTTGGAAAGTGGAGGATGAGGTGATAGGTGAAGGGCACAACTCTTAATGTGTTAAGAGCAGGTCTCCCCAATATGATGTTGTAGGCTAATGGGCAATTTATGGCCAAGAAATTGACCATGATTGTGGAGCTTCGGGGTGATCTGATAGGCTACAGTCTCTACCTGCCCAGGTTGAGCTTGTCATAAGCCTCTACGAATAAGATATCCGCAAAGATGCCGCTATCCACCAGGATCCTATGCACCTAAAAATTGGCCATGGTCATGATGAGTACCAGGGGGTTGTCATGAGGGTGTTGGATTCCCTCCAAGTCCTTATATGAGAAATATATGATCTCGTTGTCGCCTTGCTTTGGCACCTTGGATGTTCGTACCTCGTCAAAGTGCCTCGCCTTTCTGACGTAGGCCTTCATTGCAGAGAGTGATTCTCCACCTCCTACTAGTCCTCCTGAGATGGTATGAATCTCCCCAATGGGCTGTTGATCTTCTTGATTGTGAAGTTGTGGTACTTGTTCCCTTCCAGCAACATACTGGCGCAAGTGACCGCGCTAGATGAGCTCTTCAATTTGTCATTTGAAGTCATAGCAATCATCGGTGTCATGCCCGTGGTAGCGGTGGAAGCAGCAATACTTGTTAGAATTTTTGCAATTTGGAGGAGACTTCATCTTCTCTGGCCACTTTATTGCGGGGTCATCCTGAATTTGGAATAGGATGTGCCCGACAGCGGCATTGAGAGGAATGAAGGCTTGTCGGTCCCTTTGAGGAGCAGGACCTAGCTAGTCTTTGACAGGAACCCTCTCTATTTTGCTATGTTTGTTGTTGGCCTCCTTCTTGTTTTCCTTCTCCCTTTCCTTCCTCTTTTCCCCTGCTCTGGACGATTCACCTCGCTTGGCCCTTGTGATGTCCGTAGCATTCATGTATTTTTGGGCTTTTGCGAGTAGCTTTGGTATGCTCTTTGGTGGGCGCTTCATCATTGAGAAAAGGAAGCTTGACGAGCGAAAGCCTCCCAAGAAGGCGGTCATCGTTACTTTGTCGTCGGGCTCATCAACCTGGAGTACCTCCTTGTTAAAACAAATAAGGTAGTTCTTTAGACTCTCATCTCGATCTTGTTTTATGCTAAGTAGGTGGGTGACAGGTTTCTGCTAGCGACGTCCCCCAATGAAATGCGACACAAATGACCGACTTAGCTCAACAAAGGAGGCAATGGAGGCTAGTGAGAGCTTAGCGAACTGTTGTCATGCGGACCCTTTCAATGTGGTTGGGAATGCCTTGCACATGATTTCATCTGGGACGTTATGCAGTTGCATAAGAGTTTTATAGGTGTCGAGGTGATCTAGTGGATCCTTCGTTCTGTCAAAGGTTTTCACGGATGGCATTTTAAACTTCTAAGGGAAGGGATAGTTCACCACGTCAAGTTTGAAAGGCGTGTCTATACGCCTTACCAGGTAGTTCATTATCTCAGGTCTCTATGCCTTCATGGCATTGAAAACAACACCCAATTAATTTTGTACTTCCTTGATTTTCTCGTCCCAATGATTGGGGGCTCCTCTGGAATGATCATGAAAATGGCTCACATGCTCCATACTTTGGTTCTCGCCCTCATTCTCTTGGAGATGAAAGTCTTCACCATGGGAAGTAGAAGGAGGAGGAGGAGGTGAAAATCCCTCATGATGGGCCCCCTTGTGTGGGGCGCCCAAGGGGACTCCAAAGGGGGCGCCTAGGTGTGGAGCTCCTTGATATCTAGGGCATGGAGCTCCTTGAGGTCCTCCAAGCTGTACTTCACCAGGTTGTGCTCCTCATTGTCCAACGAGCATGAGTTGTAGCATCTGCTAGTTTTGGGCCACCAGTTGCCGCATGGTCTCTAATATTGTTGAGGATTTGGAGTTGGAGCATTCGGGATAGGGTTAGTAAGTGGGGGAGCAACCTTATCCTCTCGTGGTGAATTATCTTCATGTTGGTTCATGGATCTGGTAGTGAACGTCATTGTTTCAGCAAATAAAATGCTTAGAAGTGAGAATTTTGTTGTTTCTCACAGACGGTGCCAAAACTGATAATGCACAAAATGGCTTTGCACATCACCTGTCAAGTGTTTGAAAATAAATGCAGTAATTAAAGGTAAAGAGAGATGGAGGAGGCAAGATTTATAGTGGTTCGGTCAACGTGACCTACATCTATTCTTAAATGGCTTTGGTCGTCGGATACTTTATTAGCTCAAGGGTGTAGGAAGAAGAGAGTACAAACTTTGAGAAAGAGGAGAAAGTCATGCCCAGGTAAAAGTGTGATGCCCCCCAAGTGTTGGTGGGGTGTGCAATTTATAGTGGCCCCCTAACAGATTGGGGCTACTTTACAGCAACTAAACGACTATTCTGGTGGAGCTAACGAATTTTTCTCCAAGGGCGAGGAGGTTGAGGAGCTCTCCATGAAATGTGGTCAAAGATGAGGTGAGGGTGAACTATTTCCTCTGCGGTGCAGGTAAAGCCCCCATGCTCTCCCTCTGGATGACGTAGCCAAGTAGAGAGTTTGACTAGTTTTGGATTGTGTTGGGCTTGGTGGGTCTTTTACAAGGTTGGGCTCCTTAGTTGGGATTGGGCTTTCCTCATAAATTGGGCTATTTGGGATTGACCCATCAATTATCAGAAAAACTTCTTATGAGTTATGGAACAATAGAAAGCCAAAAATTGGGTATCTCAAATTATTTGGATGTAAGTGCTTCTTATTAAATACAAAAGACCACTTAGGGAAGTTTGATACAAAATCAAATGAGGCAATATTCTTAGTTTATTCACCCATAGCAAAGCCTAAATAGTCTTTAATAAAAAAAACTCTTGTAGTTGAAGGGTCCATGTATGTAGTCTTTGATGAGTCCAATCCTTGCTCTTAGAAATAAAAATGAAGATGATGAAGAGTTGGACTTAGAGTTTCAAATAAGTTAACTTAAAATAGATAATGACAATAATTATAGGAAGGATGATGATGACGAAAATGACCCACCTAGGGACATAAATGAACCTACTTCACAAGAACTTCTTAGGGAATATAGAAAAGTCATACATCATCCTCTAGATCAAGTCATAGGAGATCCTTCACAAGGAGTCAAACTAGATCAAGTCTCAGGAACATACGTAATAATCTAGCATTTCTATCTCATCTAGAAACTAAGAATATAAATGAAGCTTTACAAGAAAAACCTTGGATTATGGCCACGCAAGAAGAACTAAATCAATTTATAAGGAATGAAGTATGGGAACTAGTTCCAAGACCTAAAGACACTTCCATCATAGGTACAATATGGGTATTTGGAAGCAAACAAGATGAAGAAGGAAACATCACTAGAAATAAAGCTAGATTGGTGTCACAATGATATAATCAACAAGAAAGAATAGACTATGATGAGATCTTTGCCCCCATAGCTAGACTAGGAGCCATAAGAATGTTACTTGCATATGCATGCTATAAAAGTTTTAAATTGTATCAAATGGATGTTAAGAGTGCTTTTTTAAATGAATTTATTTTACAAGAATTATATGCAGAACAACCAAATTTTAAGGATGCACACAACTCTAATCATGTCTATAAACTTACTAAGGCATTATATGGATTAAAACAAGCACCTAGAGCTTGGTATAAAAGAGTTAGTAAGTTTCTTTTAGACAATGGATTCTCAATGGGTAAATTAGGCACAATCTTATTCATAAAGCATGTACACGAGGATATTCTTATTGTACAAATCTATGATTATGAAATTATATTTGGTGCTACAAATGATAAACTATGTGATGATTTTGCTAAATGTATGAGCAATGGGTGAGCAAAATTTCTTTCTTGGTTTGCAAATAAAACCAGAAAGAAATATGCTAAGGACCTATTAAAGAAATTTGTACTATACAAGTCAAAATCATATAGTGCACCTATGAGCACATTACTAAAGCTTGACAAAGATGAAAATGGAAAGGATGTTGATATAAAGCCTTATAGGGGAATCATAGGTAGCTTACTTTATCTAACGGCTAGTAAACTCAGTATTATGTTTAGTGTATTCTTATGTGCTAGATATCCAGCCAATTCTAAAGAATTACACTTAAGTTTGGTAAATAGAATATTTAGATACCTTGGGGGGACCACAAGTTTGGGATTATGGTATCCTAAGAGTTCATCTTTCGAACTCATTAGCTATTTGAATGCAAACTTTGTCAGGTGCAAAGTTGATAGGAAAAGCTCTAGTGACACATGCTAATTTCTTGGACACTCACTTGTTTCTTGGTTTAGCAAGAAACAAAATTCGGTTGCCTTGTCTATGGCCGAGGTCGAATACATTGCCGCCAGATGTAGTTGTGCACAAGTTCTTTGGATGAAGCAAACCTTAAAAGATTTTAATATGGATTTCAATCATATTCTTGTTAGATGTGATAACACTAGTGCTATAAATCTTACCGAGAATCCTATACAATAGTCTAGGACTAAACATATTGAGATAAAACACCATTTCATTAGAACAAATGCTCAAAATTCTGATATTGAACTTGAATTCGTTAGGACCGAAGATCAATTAGCAGACATCTTCACCAAACCCTTAAATGATGAGAGATTTAGCTCAATTAGTAAAGAATTAGGGATTATAAATCCTTATGAATAGAGAAAATAAAGTAAACCTGAGAGTTACTAGTAAGAAAATTTAGAAAAAAGAGATGAACTGACATACCCATTATAAGATCTGGCCGGATTGAAACGAATCGGTATACTAGATAGGGATACCGGCATACCAGTTGGCCTCAGAAGATTAAAAGTCGATTCTGGTTTGAATATTTTTGGGGGATAAAAATGTATTTTTGTCTAAAAATCTCTCAACTCCCTTACCCTTTTCTCCATAAAACTCTTTGACTCCATTCTCCTCTAACCCTAATTTCCTACTCTTTAAATACCTCTCACTATTTCTCTTGCTCTCTCTCTCTCTCTCACATACACACACATTCCTCGACTAATCTTCAAAACTATAAATCTAAGTTTCTCTCTATGGCTCCAAAGAAGAATAGTGGTATTAGGGAATCCTCTACTGCTCAAGAGAGGATATCTAAGAGGAGATCTGATCTAGCATTTTTTATTGAAGAATGCCAAAATAGGTGGCCAAGGTATGAACACAAGGATTTTTATGAGACTTAGCTTATCTAATTAAAAGATTATGTGGGTGTAGACTCAATATTGACTAAGATTGATTGTCTACCTCTACTAGAACTAGATGAAGTTTAATATCGCAACCTAGTACGTAGATTTTATATAAACTTGTATGTGAAACAATTAGGCACTATAAAATCTATGGTGCAAGGAAAAATGATAAAATTATCACAAAAGAAGTTAGCAAAGATTTTGGTGGTTCCTAATGAGGGTGAGACTATATTCTTTTAAGAAAGAGACCACACTTGAATATTCTATTTGGTGATAAACATGTTATGGGACAAAAACTTGAGGTTAAGAACATCCTTCCAGCCCCTAGGATCATTAAGAAAGTTATGACCAAGTCTATTCTTCCTAGAGGTGGTGACTACAATGACGCAACTCAATATCAAGTTTTCTTGGTGATGTACATTATGATTGGTAGGAAATTAAACTTGCCCTACATCACTTTGCAATAAATGCAGTTGGTTGAAAGAAGAAACACCAAGCTCCATTATGGCATTTTTTCACCAAGGTTTTTAAGGCCTTTGACATTGATTTAAATCCAGAGGAGTGCATTGTAGGGAAGACCTTCTTTGACAGCACCACACTCAAACAAATAGGGAGTGAAACTTTTCTTTTCACATTAGACAATAAGGAGAGAGAATAGAAGCAAGAGAAAGTGGTGAGAATATGGGTGAATAGGGGCAGGGTGGACCAACTGTGGGAGCTATAGGTGAGAAAGATGAGATGGAAAAAGAATAAGAGAATCTCTCACACACTATGGAGATTCAAGACCTTGATAATGTGGCTATACGAGATGAGGGTGCACTAGACCTTGACATGTTACCTATGAGGAGTTTGACAACGTCAGTGGCGACTCTCACTACTAGTGTGGCAGGCTTGCACACTAAACTTGATGATATGATGGGCTTTCTCCAAATGAGATTTGGGACAGTACCTCCTCCTCCACCACCACTTTCTGACAATGTTTATCATCTTGGTGATCCAAATGATGATGCATTTATTGACTTGGGCTTCTAGAGGGTCGTGGACCATTACTTATAGTTAGCATTGACTAGGATGTCTATAGGTTAGGACTTTTCATTTTGTTTTCACTCTAAGACTCTTATAAGTCTTTTTTGAGTGTTAGGATCTATGTTCTTGGAAGTCTATTTGACTACAACTATGTTGAATGTTCTTATTTTTGCTTTAACATGCACGTTATTCCTTTTTGATGCTTAAATGATCTTTATGTGTTATGATCATGATGAAGATATTCTACCCTTGCATACTTTATATTGCCTTTCATTGGGGATATGCATAAACAAAAATTTATGGCCCATGCTACATATTTATCATTTTTTTATGCATCATGCTCCTACCCTTTGGCAAGTGATTGCAACCCATGCATATTTTCATTTTGATGATGCCAAAGGGAAGAAATATGTGTATGTGTATCAATATGTATCATTGTTTGATACTACACCTTCAAAGGAGATACCCACATACACATATTGACACACATGTGTATCAAAATATATCATTGTTTGATATTACACCTTCAAAGGAGATACACACTTACACATGTTTAGTACTCAAAAAAAATTCTTTCAAAACATATTGTGAGAAAAACGAATTTGATAGGTGCATAAGTTAAGGGGGAACCTCACTTCATGACTTCAAATACTTTTAGATGTATGCATAAATAATGATGATGTGAAAATAGTGTTAAGATTGTTGAATGATATATGATTTTGAATTGCAGATGTTTTTTCATTATCAAAAAAGGGGAGAATGGTGACTCATTGCTTGTCTAAGCATGGTTTTGATGATGATTAAAACATCTACATTATGATCTATACATGTAATTTAGATGTGTAGTGTGCAAGAAGGTAATGAAGAAAGGAACACAAAGGAATAATGAACATAGATGACAGATAAACTGTCATCCGACATGCCGGATGCTGAAGAGGCAGGTAGTAGGCTGAAGCGGAGCGTCTATAAGCTCCTGGTACTTTGCCCTACAAGGTGAACTAAAAGCCTCTACATGATTTTGGCATGCCGGATGGAGAAACGATAGACTTCAAACACATTAGAAGCCAAAGAGAGTTTAATCATTCTTGAGTGATTTATTTCATTGTAAAGAGATTTAAAGTGTTCAATTTCTTCTTCTTGCTTCTGTTCTTGATTTGAGAGAGAATCTTTGTAAAACAAGAGAGATGATTGATTGTTGTCTGCTTGAGTGACATACTATAGTGAGGTATATCATCTTGTACTCAAGGAAGAAAAGTGTAAGGGTTTTGATCTCACCCATTGAAAGTTCAAGTGAAAGAGAAAAAGGGAACCTCCAAGGGTAGACGAAAGACAGGACGTAGGCCAAGAGTTGGGGCCGAACTTCTATACATTCTTGTGTTTGTCTTCTCCTTATCTCTTTACTTTGAATTGTGTTTATTGCTTCACACACACACTATCACTTCTTTCTATCTAACGAATATTTAATAATCCATATTTCCAATTTCACAAATAGTGAAATTGAGATTTTAAATTTGGCAACAATTAGAAAACCTAATTCACCCCCTCTTAGGTTGCTTTCGGGCCAACAATTGGTATCAAAGTAAGGGCTCTAAGATTCTTGTATAACTATAATTACAGTTAAAAGGTAATGGCAACACTAGGAGGAAACATTGGAGAGGGCTAATCCATTACTAGACTCCATTCTTTTAATGGAAATGACTAACCTTATTGGAAAGCTAGGATGAAAATTTATATCATGTCGCAAGATGATGGGTTATATATTATTGAAGATGGATACACAAAACCCACCTCGGAGAAAAAGGATTGAAGTAGTGATCAAAAGAATGTACACTCTTTAAATGCTAAGACTATGAATACATTGTATTGTGCATTAGATAGAGGAGATTTAATAGACTATCCACCTGTGAGATCGCCAGACAAGTATGACATATATTAGAGGTCACATATGAGGGAACTAATAGAGTTAAGGAATCAAAGATTAATATGCTTGTGCATGACTATGAAATTTTTAGGAAGGAACCCCAATAAAGCATATCATAAATGTTACACATTTTACTAATAATGTGATTGCTCTTAAATCTATCGATTAATCTTATGCCCATTAGGAACTTGTAAGAAAAAAATTTTGATGTCTTCCAAGATCTTGGGATGCCAAAGTCACTGTCATTATTGAAACAAAAGACCTCAAGCCTCTTCCACTAGAAGAACTACTTGGATCTCTCATAACATATGAGATAAATATAAAAAAGAATGAAGAGCTAGAAAAAAGAAAAGAAAAGAAGAATATTACTTTCAAATCCACCAAGACAAGTAATGAGAACAATGATGAAGAAGAGGAAGAAAGTGGTGAAGAATTTGCTTTCATGACAAGGAGATCAAAAAGATCCTTAAGAATCAAGGTCCCTACAAGAGAGGAGAAAACTCAAGTAGAACTAGTGTAATTTGCTATGAATGCAACAAACCGAGGCATATCTAGCAAAATTGTCCGATTTGAAGAAGACAAAAAATAAGGATAAGAAGATAAAATGAAGGCCATGTGGAGTGATAGTGATAATGACTCTAATCATAAGAAGAATCTTTGTAAAGCAAGAGAGATGATTGATTGTTGTCTCCTAAATGACATACTATAGTGAGGCATATCCTCTTGTACTCAAAGAAGAAAAGTGTAAGGGTTTTGATCTCACCC
>CAUOFW020005379.1:0-27417 GCA_963454935.2 Ilex paraguariensis
TTCATTAAATAAATCCAACAATAATGAGTATGATCATCAATAAAAGAAACATAAAATCGAGACCCTCATTTTGTGGCAACATGAGAAGGTCCCCAATACATCAGAATGAATCAAATCAAATGGAGAAGAAGACAGAAATACTTCGATTAATTAAAAATCTCGTTTGAGATTTTTGGCATCCACAGGGGCTTTAGGAAATTTTAACTCATCCAAATATATAGTCCCCCCTTCCTACGGCCTGTCCCAATCAACTTCTGAGACTGCAGATCCTGCACATAACAAGAAGAAGAGAAAAAGGTGACTAAATTTTCAGAATCACATAACTGACCAACAGAAGCAAGATTTAATGCGAGTTTTGAAATATGATAATTAGGGAGAGACAAGTGAGGTGTGACAACAGAACCAACACCTGATAAAAAAGCAAAAGATGAAGAATCTAGAGACATATGATGTGAAGCACCAGAATCTAAGACCCATACAGAATGTGACATACCTGGAAAATTATGAGGCAACTGACCTCTTGAAGAAGAAGCAGACATAGCTTGTGGCTATAAGAGAGAAACTTCTGAAATTGCTCAGCCAAGGTACTAGAATCGGTGAAAGGACTGATGAAACTACTACTGCAGTATTAGATTGTGGTGGTTTGTAACCTTGAGGTGGTCTAGGAGCATTAGATTATGACTGCTTGCCAGACTTCCAAGCTTAAGATTGCTGTTGCGATTGATTCTGCTGTCTTAACTTAGGACATTGAGCCTTCCAATGACCTTTCTGCTTACAGAAATTGCACTCGTCGAAGGCAGACCTTGGTAAGGCTTATTCTGATTATGAGAGAATGGTTTAGAAGGTACTACTAGCACAGAAAGATCAGAAGTAGAAAGAATTCCCTTGTCAGAATAAGACTTAAGACGTATCTCTTCAGCCAATAACTCACTGACAACTGAGTCAACAGAAGGAAGCGGAGAACGATGCAAAATTGAACCTCTAAATCCTTCAAAATCACTACGAATTGCCATTAAAAATTGTATCAATTGTTGCTGCTCTCTACGAGCAATATAGGCACCACATGCCTTTAGTTCAGCCGATTTTGTAAGAGCCAATTGATCCCAAAGATCTGTCATAGCAGAATAAAACTCCTGAATACTCATATTCTTCTGCTGAAGAGCTCGTATGTCATGCTCCAATTGATACTGCTTTGCAAAATTTGATTGAGTGAATAACCTTTGCAAATGATCCCAAACCTCCTTTGTTGTCTCATACTTTGCCAACTGTGTACCTATAGAATGCTCAACAGAATTGTTGATCCAAGTAATAATTTTTGCATTGTCTACTTCCTAGAAATCTATCAAATCAGCATAACCTGCATCGGTATTCTAAGGTTTCACAGAAATTCCACTAACATATCCCCATAGCTTTTTACCCTTAAGAAAATTTCTCATTACATAACTCCAATATGAATAATTCTTTCCATCCAACCTCACACTCACAGACTGAAGCGAATCGTCTCTTGTAGTAGCCATAATCAACAAACAAAGAATACCAGATTACAAAAACGGAACAAATACCAGATTACAAATGAAACAAATACCAGATTGCAAAAACAGAACAAATACCAGATCGAAACAAATACCAGATTGCAAAAACTGAACAAATACCAGTTGGATCCGTGTAAACTGTGTTTGCGATTAAGCCTTGTCCCATGAAACTTTGTTTTGATACCATGTTAACAATCTAAAGAAATACAAGAGATAAGAAAAGAGGAGACTAGAGTTTTATTGATACTGCAAAATTCAATTGAATACAAGGAAGTAATTTAACCTAAATACAAAGAGACTATATATAAACTAAACAAAGCAGGGAAAATAAAGAACTATTTTACCCTTAATAAAAAAATAACCCTATATTTCTTAACAATACCAATTTGTTTTAGGGTAAACTATACATCGACCCCCTCCATTATTACTTTTTTTTTAAAACATAATCTCCTCAACTATTACATTTCTCTTATTGTACCTTCAATCACTTTATTAGTTCACACAGTGATTAACAGCTGATAGAGATCTAATGGGAAGTTGTATAATTGTGCCCCTGAATTGTGTCATTTTATTTGACTTTGTATCAACACACTGATATTTTTCATCCAAAAAATAACAAATTTTGTATTCTGGGCAACGTAGTTGAGTAAAAGATGTAAAAAGATCATTAGTTTTTTTTATCAGTAAAAAAAATTCATTAGTTAAAAGAAGAAAGTGAAATGGATCCAATAATGCTGGGGGTCAAAGTGTAGTGTTTTTGACTTGTAGCTGTGCTGTTGTTTTGTTTTCTCCTCCAAGCATAGATGGGAAATGGGAATGGATGGCCCAATCAGTTTTTACAGTATTTGGAATGTTGTTACATTTAGGTGAAGTGAACAATTATGCTACCTTTGTTTCCAACGTTATTTCTAGTTGAATTTATCTGCTGCTAATTTTAAATTTTACATCCTTGTCAGGTAAGTCACTTTGTTAACATTTTTTAATATTTTTCTTTTTTAGCTTATCTCGTCAAAAAAACAAAATTAATTAATCGGAGGCCCCACCATGTATGACTGGGGTTTTATTTATAAATAGTGGGTTCAACTTAAATCCACAGTAAAATATATAACATGAAGTGAATAAGATATCAATCACTTCATTAAGAAGCAAAATACAAATATGATACAAGTATGAAACGATAATGACATAATATCACAAGAAAACCAAAAACAACTTGATACACTAAGTCGGGATACTTCTATACTCTATATTTTTAATGTCATTTGATGATTAGGATAGTATAATTCTCACTAGAGTTTTTTTTACAACAATTCCTATAATAATCAATTTTTTTATAAACAAAATATAGATGCTTCGATCATGATATACCAACAAAGTAAAAGTGACTAGTTAAAAGAATTAGAACTAAGAACTACTTAATGCTTAGAAGTAGGGTTTTGCCAATATGTAAAGTGAAAGTAACTCATTTTATGTCATTGCATTTTCATAGAAAATGATGGCAAATTTGAAGAAAATAAAGTAATGCACTTTTTATTCCAAATGGAAAGAAACATTCCTTTTTCTTTTTTTTTTTGTTTGGTAAAAGGAAGGAAAATTGGGAGGGATGATTTTTTCCTCCATTTGGCGTTGATGGAAAAGTTAAAAGAGGAAGAAAGTGCATATGTATACTGCATCATTATATCCTTAACAAATGAAATCAACTTCTTCATCGTATTTAATGGACTTATAGAATATTTATATTAGTGCTCCGTTTAGTATGATAGAAAAATAGAATAATGGAAAATTTGAGAGATAAATAAAACATCATGTTTTGTAAGAAAAGGGAAATAGGAATGATGAAAAAGTGATGAAATAACTTTCCTTCCAACTAACCAAAATCAACCCCTCCGAAATCGGAAGGAAAGTGAATAGGAAATTAATTATTTGTGTTGAGATATATCTTATTTGTCTATATATATTTTGATATATACATACATTATGTATCCATTAATTTCGTATAAAAATACAATGATAAAATATACATTTATATATATATTTTAAAAATAAATTTAAAAATTTAAAAATTTAAAATAAAAATAAAAATAAAATTTTAAATTAAAAAAATATTTTTTCCATTTTAGCTAGGGGTGAAAATTTTTGACTCAACACAATGACACGATTCAAACTTGACACAAATTTTATAATATGAACTTGATTATAACTCGATACGAACTTAAAGATGATTTGACACACGAACAAGAAATATAAACGGTTTATATTCAGTTCAACGCTTCAAACTCAAAATTGACATCATCATCCCGTTTATTTAAAAGTAAACACCTTCTCTATTTTCTCGTTTATATGGTAATATGAAATTAACAAGAAACTAATATGTTTAACTAGTATTATAGATATAGAATGTTAATTATTTCTAACTATTTATTAAGTACTGACATAATTATTATATAAAAAAGATATTTTTACTTATTATTATATAGAATATTAACGTTAAATAGGTCAATTCGACACGACACAATTAGTTAAATGAGTTGAGTTAGGTTTGACTAATGTTCGAAAAAAATCGATAATCACTCAACACGAACCTGACTCAACATGACTCGATTGTCACTCTTAATCTTAACCAGCACAAAAAAAAAATTTAATTATTTTTATTTATCATCCATCCTACCAAACAAAAAAGAAGGAAAATGTATCATTCATATTTTCATTCCTTAAATGATAGAAAATATATTTTTCTTATTTTCCATCTTTCTTACTTTTCATCCTTGTTACCAAACAGAACATAAGAGATTAAAGTAAATAACATTTATTTCAACAAAAAAAAGCGATGAAACCCTACCTCACCCATCGCCTCTTTCCCCCTTTCTTATGGGCACTCCTCACCAGGCCCAAATCCGTCCATTAACTCCTATTTTAATCTTACATGAATCCCCTTCTACCATTTGTGCATCTTTGTCTTTTCCCTTTTGTACTTTCCCGTTTGTTTCCATGGCAATCCTCAAGGAAATCCCTTTTGAAATTGAAAAGGAGCTTACTCCTCTCAGCTTAAATGCCTGCTCGGTGTTGGGTCCATCAAATGGACAGGTCATTAAAGTGCTGCACAAAGCTTCTGGAAATGAATCTAACGGGAATACTATTGTCATGGAGGTTGACCCAAATGGAGCTGCTACTGTGGTGGCAGGATGCTCTTTTCCAAGTGATGTTTATGTCGATGAGCGGTCTGCTGATATTTCTATGGAAATACCCATCGCAAAATGCAGTTTCCTTGGTATGGCCCTTGATAATTCAGAGAGTACCCGGAATAACGAGGTAGAGCCAGGTAACCTTGCAGAGCTAATGCTCGAAAATGAGATGCTAAGGACGATGGTTGAGACCAATAGGAATTTTGATCAAGGGGTTTTGAATCATAGAGGTTTGGCTACTGGTTGAGGAAATGGAAGAGGTCCATCACTAGGGGCTGGAAGGACTAGCAGTAACACATCCACTTGGGGTGGCAGGGGTGATGTTCGAAATGGCCATGAGAACATAACTAATGCCAGGCTGCTAGGAAAACATAGTTTTGGAGCAACAGCAAGCCCATCAACAGGTACTCCCTCCAATTCTTCTCTTAATCAAGAGACTTTTGCTAATGCTCTGGTTGAAAAGCAATCTGGCACATCTTGGATTCGCAAAATGAGGCATAACCCTAGATCAGTTATTAAGATGAAATTTATGGTCCCTAGAAAGAAAAATGGTAGGATTACGGTCCAACCTCCCAAGCAAGTTGCTCAAGAGGGTTGCTCTAAATGGGAGGCAAGCATTGTGGGTTATTTTATTGGCAAGAAATTGCCTTATAATTTGGTTAAGGCATCTGCTTTGAGAATGTGGAGTACGAAGGGTTTGTTTGAAGTCATTGTCAATTAGGAGGGTTTCTTTTCTTTTAGATTTTCAAGCACTGGTAACCGGAATGAGGTATTGGAGGGTGGACCATGGCATATAGGGGGCCATTATTCTAAGGAAATGGCAACCTAGGCTTAAATTGCACAAGGAAGTTCTGAGGAAGATACCTGTCTAGGTAAAGTTCTTTAATATTCCTCATGAATACTAGACGCCCAAAGGTTTTAGTTACATAGCAAGTGCAGTGGGCAAACCGCTTTACATGGATAAACTCACTGAAGAAGGTAGTAGAATTTTTTTTGCGAGAATTTGCATTGAAATTGATGCGGAGGAGCCTTTCCCAGATACTTTTGACTTACTGATGGAAGGAGAAAAGGAGGGAGATATTGAAATAGTGGAAATTAGAGTGGAATACCAATGGAAGCCCCCAAGATGTGACCAATGCAAGGTTTTTGGACATAGTTGTCCTAAGATTCTTATAGAGCCTAGGATTTTGGTAAAGGAAGGTACGTCTTTTGCAAAAGATGCAATCTCTAATGGTGGCACCATTAACCAGTTAGTGGTTGTTCATGAGGTTGCAAAGGATGGAGGAAATATGAAGTCTTGGAATAAAGCCAAAGATAAAGGGAAGGAGAAAATAAATGAAGAGAAGGGTGGCCAGATTACCATTGAGCTCCAAACTAGTCCTAGTGCTTTGTGTGGAGCTGTTCCTTCCCCAAACAAATTTCAGGCACTAGTGTCTATGGCTCAAGGGGAGGAAGTAGTTGTTGCTAGTGATTTTGAACCACCTGAACCAAGTACCATGCTTGACAAAATCAAGATGGTTGATGAAATTGAACAACTGAAGACTACCTCTACAAGGAAAAAGAACAGGAAAGTAAGGGGAAAGCTCAAGAATCAGGCCAGAAGTAGCCTGGTGGTATCTCATGAGGGGATGGGTACTCCTCCAATTTCAAACCCTAAATGACAGATATCTCATGTTGGAATGTAAGAGGGCAAAATGGCCCTCTTAAACAAGCTGAAGTGAGGAGACATATTAGTCAACCTGGAGTTAGGCTTTGTAGCTTGGTGGAAACAAAAATTAGGAGAGTAAATAATGAAAGGATCTTTAGAACTATGTTCCCTCGTTGGAATTTGATTAATAACAATGATTGGTCCACGACGGGCAGGATTTGGGTATGCTGGGATCCTCTTGTTTATGAGGTTGAGAAGTTGGACCAAAATGATCAGGTTATCCATTGTAAGGCTACCTACTTGGCCAACAAGAGAGTCTTTTTTCCCTTTTTTGTCTATGCCCAAAATACGAAGGTGCTTAGAAGACCACTGTGGCTTAGCTTGGTGCAAAGGCATGCATATATGATGAATAAAGCTTGGGTTGTGCTGGGTGATTTTAACGTTGTGAGGTCTATGGATGAATGGTTGGGGGGATGTAATGCCAGAGATAAAGGTAGTGAGGAGTTCTGTGATTGTCTTTTTAGAGTGGAGCTTGAGGATTTAAAGTACTCAGGTAATCAATACACCTGGTGCAACAAAAGGTATAATGGTGGTATTATTTCTAGCAAATTGGGCAGGATCTTGGTTAATGAATCATGGGCTACTGAATTTCCTGCTTCCGAAGGTTTTTTCTTGGTTCCAAGGGTATCTGACTACTCAATGGCATTACTTAGACTTGGGGAGGGACAACCCAAGGGTAGAAGACCTTTCAAGTTTTTTGATTTATGGACCAAACATCAGGGTTTCTTTCCAATTGTGAGCAATGCTTGGAATACACAGATCAGGGGCACTCCTATGTTTCGGGTCTACCAAAAATTGAAGGTGCTGAAGAAAGCGCTAAAAGAACTCAACAAAAATTCATATAATGACATCTCCATAAGAGCTATGGGTGCTAAGCAAGCTTTGGATGATGTTCAAAGGAAATTTGGTAGAAATCCTCATAATGAAGAAATCTGGGAGGAGGAAAGGAGGAAGCTTCAAGATTATGTCCACTTGAGAGAAGCTGAAGAGAGTTTTCTTAAAAAAAAATCCAGGGTCCAATGGCTGAACATGGGGGACCAAAATACAAGGTATTTCTTTAAAACCATTAGCAAGCAAAGAATCCAGAGGAGATTAACTACAATTGAGAAGGAGGATGGCTCCAAAGTTACTGATATGAGAGAGGTTAAAAAGGAGGTGCTACGTTACTATGAAAATTTGTTGGGTACTCCACACCCTCGGCCTCTGATTCCTATGCATTGGGTAAGGCAATTCATTACTCGAAGAATCTTTGGGCAGCAGGCTTGTATAATGGAACAAATGGTTACTAGGGAGGAAATTAAAAAGGTCATGTTCTCCATGAAGGAGGGCAAAGGCCCAGGGCCTGATGGTTACTCTACATGTTTTTTCAAGAAATCTTGGCATATTGTTAGACGTGGTGTCACCGATGCTATTCTTTCTTTCTTTGAGAGTGGAAGGCTGCTCCAAGAGGTTAATTCCACAATCATTGCCCTTATTCCCAAGGTTCCCAATCCCTCAAAACTTTCTGAATACAGACCTATTTCATGTTGTAATGTTATTTATAAATGCATCTCCAAGATTATTGCTAATAGAATCAAGGAGGTCCTTCTCGATTTGGTAGATAAATCACAAGTAGCCTTTGTTAGAGGCAGGAGAATCTCTGACAATATTCTACTTTCACAAGAATTGCTTAGAAATTACCATTTGGAAGAAGGGGCTCTAAGGTGCACTCTTAAGATTGATTTCATGAAAGCATACAATAATGTGAGGTGGGAGTTTGTATTAGAAACGCTTAGTCAGATGGGATTTCCTCAAAGGATGTTACTTTGGATTGAGACTTGTGTTACCACCCCTAAGTATTCCATTAGTATTAATGGCGAATTAATTGGATACTTTACAGGGAAAAAGGGCCTTAGGCAGGGTGACCCAATCTCCCCTACCTTTTTGTGGTTGTTATGGAAGTTTTTAATGGAATGATGAAGTCTATCACTCAACAAGGAAGTTTTAAATTTCATTGGAGGTGTGAGAAAAAGTCCATTTCCCATCTTTGCTTTGCAGATGATCTTATGGTCTTTTGCAAAGGCACTCTTGATTCTATCAAAGCAATTAAAGAGGTTCTTCAAGTGTTTGAGGTCTTTTCTGGACTCAAACCTAATCTATCCAAGAGTCATGTCTTCCTATCTAGTGTGCATCTTGATATAAGAACAATGATTGTGCAAGAATTGGGATTTGGAATGGGGGAACTACCTGTCAAGTACCTTGGGGTTCCTCTTATTACCACTAGACTTAAGGCTATTGATTGCCATTCTCTTGTTGGCAGAATTATTGAGAAGGTTAGTTCATGGAGCAGCAAGTTCTTATCTTATGTAGGAAGGGTCCAACTGATTAATTATGTTATCTTTGCCATTCAGTCTTATTGGTCCTCAATGTTTATCATTCCCAAGAAAGTCATTGTTCTTATTGAACAGATCTTGAGGAGGTTTCTATGGTCTGGAGCTGATTTAAAGCCTGGAGGCGCAAAAGTGGCATGGGATACTGTGTCTTTACATAAGCAAGAAGGGGGCTTGGGGATTAAAGGGGTTGAGGATTGGAATAGAGATGCTATACTTAAACATGTATGGAATGTTGTTTGTTGTTCTGGTAGCTCATTATGGAGGGACTGGGTTGATACCTACTTGTTGAAGGGGAGATGTTTTTGGTCCGTTAAGATTCCTTCAAATTCCTCCTGGGCTTGGAGGAAGATTTTGAGCTTGAGGGATGTTTTTAAGCCCCTTGTTAACTATAAAATTGGTAATGGGAACACTGTTTTTCTTTGGTTGGACCCTTGGCATCCTGAAGGGCCTATTTATGCTAACAGGGGGGATATAGTTTTGAGAGCCTCTGGACTAGGGATGGATGCTAAGATATGCAACATTATTGATGGAAGGGATTGGGCTTGGCCTTTGGTTGATCATGTGGACCTTTTGGAGCTAAAAAGAGGGATCTCTGCTGATATGAAACCAAATCCTGATAGTGAGGACACCTTACAATGGTTACCTTCCCCCATACTTGAGTTCAACACCAATACTGCTTGGAAACAACTCAGAAATAAAGGGCAAATTCAAAACTGGCATAGTATAGTATGGTTCTCTAGAGCTGTGCCCAGGTATAACTTTATTCTTTGGTTGGCAGTCCGAGAGAAGCTTACTACCCAAGATAAATTAATTTCCTTTGGTATCCTTCAAAGAGCTCAATGTGTCTTTTGTAGAAAGGTAACCGAAACTCATGTCCACCTCTTCTTTGCTTGTTCTTTTACAAAGAGAATCTGGTTATTTTTGCAGAGCAAACACAATGTCCAATAGCCTAGCTTGGAGTGGAGGAATTTGGTTAATTGGTTTGCTATTAATGTTAAGGGGAAGGGACTTGGGAAACTGATCAGTAGGCTTATACTTGCAACTGTGGTGTATATGATTTGGAGAGAAATAAATGCTAGAATTTTCAAGAATGACTATAAAGATGTGGTGACTATCTCTAAAGATATGGTGGATTGCATTAAATTTATACTACACTTGAGCAGGGGTTACAAAAAAACTGTTCCTAATCTTTGGCTGCAAAAACAATAGGCTTTGCCTGTAGATATTTTTTATCCTTTGTGAAGGTTTCTTGGTCCTGAGTTTCCTGCCTTGGGTGCCTTTTGTTGATCTGATGGAGTGGATAGTTTGTTTCTGGTTTGCTCTGTATTTTGGCTGTGAAGGTTCCTGACTTGGGTGTCTTTGTTGTGCTGCTGGTTTTATCATCGTTGAGCTGCTGGGTTTGTTTTCTTGATGATGGATGGTGCTGCTGAAATGCTGCTTGTTGTGTTGTTCCTACTGGACTGTTGCTGCTGTTTTCCTTTTTGTGTTGATAGCCTGACTTGGATGTCTCTTGAGCTGCTTGTTGTTCTGCTGGACTGCTGCAGCTGTTCTATTTTGTGTTACTGGTCTGTTTTTGTGCTGCTGGCTGTTTGTACTGGTTTTTTGTGCTGGTTGGTATGGATATTCTGTTGCTGGTGGGTGCTGCTGGACTGGTTTTGGTGCTGGTTGTTTTCCTTTGTTTTTGCTCCTTTCTGTAATCTTTGGTTTCGTTTGCGTTGGGATGGTGGATCTTCTGTCCAACTGTCTAGAAGATCGTCCATCCCTTTGTTTCACCTTGTACATGGTTTTCCCTTTCGGTTTATGATATTTCATATTACTTACTAAAAAAAACATGTATTTCAACACAGGTTTAGCTTTTTGCCTACTTTTTTTTTAAAAAAAATGGAGGAATAAATTTTGGTGGGCTGCAAGAAAGTTTCATCTCTCCCATTTCTTGTTTTTATCCAATTTTGTCTTTTTCCATCCATCTACTTTTTGATCTCTCTACCTACCTCTGCATCAACCTAGGTGAACCTTTAGAAAAACCATACTTTCTGGAGAAAAAAATGCGAATTTTTAGAGTGTAATGAAACAGTTAAAGACAATTGTTCTTCACCTTTTGTGGCTGGTAAGAGGGATAATAAATAGAAATTTTTTTATCTTTGGTGGATGAAAACACGAAAAGAATGGGTTTTTTGTTTGTGCACCTAATCTATGTGAAATTATTAATCAATGTGTGGCCTTCATCATGTCTTTTACCATGTGGGGATCGAATATTGAATATAAAATATTGTTGCATCTGACGACATAATGGGACTAATTCATGTTAATCAAATTATTAATTTCTCCTAGATTTGGTTCCAATCATTTGGTCTATTGTCCAACCTGAGATTCCATTGAAAAACCAATGGTCCATGATAAAGAAAATGGCAAAGAGCACGACATTTGCCGAACGACATCGCACCTGTTGCACTTTAATTAATTCGTCCTTAAGAATTAATAATTTTTAACATGATCAATCAATTTTTTTTTCCTGATCAAGGCACGATCAATTAACTAGATATTAGAATTTTGGATTGACTTGTAGAGATAAAAAAAAAAAGGACTTAAGTGGGCCGGTACACTTTTTTAGATATATTGGGTAGGAAGTACTCTAACTAAAACATTTGGTGTGGACGTCCACTTGGATATTTGAAAGACCATCATGTCCTTACTTTTCCTCAGCATGACTCTGATACGAATTTGGAAAACCAACCGGCGGAAGTTTCTCTTCTACTGAAAGTGGAAAATCAAAATTCCATTTATTCAGGAATTTTTGAAATACGAACAAATAAAGATGATATTGAGTGAGTAAAAGATGGAATGTGATATAGAGACAACAAAAATTTTCATGAGAACAAGTTTGCCGATTATTATGTACAACGGCCAGCATGTGTTGACCTATATTGAGGTTCAAGCTTCTCTTCTTTCTTTGGTTTCTTCATCTCTTTGCCCATTCTAATCAATTCATATAGCATTGTGGAAAAGAACGACTATTGAGATCGTAGAAGTTTTTGGAAAAAAAGTTGATAATTCAAGAAAAATGTTATTTCTTCAGACGTTTTTATTTTATTTACCTTTTTTTTCCGTCAACTACTTTTCTGCTTCTGGTGCTTGATACTACATGTACACCAAGTGTTTGATCATTTGCCAAAAAAAAACCAAAGATGTCATATACAATTTCATTCTCACAACAGACCTTACCCGCTGCCGTCAGCGCCCTCAAAACCTTCTAACCCACATACACTATTTGATCGAGACCACAATCAACATCACCACCTCCTCACAACTTAATTCCACCCAAAAACACAATTTGCCATAATTTGCTTGTTTGTGATACTATGTAATCTTATTTACATTATATTTAGTTATTCATGATGTGTGTGTCATACAATTTTTTTGTGTATTAAGCCACTATGATATTTCATTTTGTCATGTGTCATGTCAATATATGCAGTGTGACATTGACTTATAGTAGTGTGACATTGGTTGTAGTAGTGTGAATTTGGTTTGTAACAGTATGACATTTGCTGATATTAGTTTGACATAGATTGCTATCAGTGTAAAATTAGCTTATATCAGTGTGACATTTTCTTGTAGCACTGTGATATTGTCGTGTACCACTGTATCAATGCGACATGAACCATTATTACTTATAAACACATCGAATAATATACATATAAATTTAAATTTAAAATATCAATAGAAAAAACACTCATAACAACCAATGGTATTATGTAAGGTGAAAACATAAATTCCTCATTACAATTTATAATAAAAAAAAATAAATAAATTATAGAAATGTGGGTAAGACATGAATGTTTGAATAAAAATAAAAGTTTGAATATCTTAAGTTGAATAAAATAGGAAGATATAAAAAAACAAAAAAAAAATTGTATAACTGCCAGATTTAGGAAATTAAATCCCTAAAATAACTGCCATAAATTTTGGAATAAGAATGTTTGAAAATTTGATTTGTTATTCCATAAATTTAGGAAACTAAATTCCTAGTATAACTACTAGAGTTATCTCCCATTAATAAAATAAAAGGGCAATTCTGTAAAAGAAAAATTTAAAAATCAGCAAAAATGTATCTTTTCTCCAAACATTTACACACAGAGGTACTTATACACATTTATATTGAGATATTTTTACACAAATAAATATAAAATGGTGTACATTTTCACAATTTCCTCTAAAAAAAAGAGAAATAATTGCAAGGGCGAAGCCACCTCAATTATGCAAAGGGGGGGGGGGGGGGGGGACATGCGGCTCAACTTTTTTTTCTTCTTAAAATTACCTATATATATTTTAAATATTTTTTAAATACTTTAAAATGAATAAATTACACTGACACTACCTAAAAATTGGTCTAATTATAGAGACATCCCCTCAATTTTTTAAAATTATATTAACACCCTGTACTATTTATCTACCCATTTCACAAAACACTCATATGGTTAGCATCGTTATTGGCAATGTCAAAAAAGTGATTACATCATCAACTTTTTTCGCTTTAATACTCATATTACCCCTGAACAAAATTAGACTAACATGTTTATTTTCATGTCCTATTCATATATATATATTTTGATAACGTAGAATCGCTCCAAGGCAGGGCCACTTTAGACCCATTCCTTTGAGAGTAAACCCCGGATATCTGCAATCACCCGCAAACTAACGGTATCAGTTAAGCTTAAGAGAAACTAGCGAGAGTGGAACCCCTGACGTCCGAGTATACATTTTGTCTGGGTTGTGAGTGTGTTCGTATTTGTGTTGACCCATATAAACTTTAAATAAAAAAAATTTAACTCTAAAATTTAAGTCTAATATTCTATTATCACTTAATTGAATCCATGCTCATACTTTTTTTATAAACTAAAAATTAACTTAATAAACATAGCAATAATAATTAGTAAAAATATATTTTTTTTACAATAATTATGTCAGTGTTTAATAAACATCAATAAATAAATAATATTTTATTTTTATAGTATTCAATTTCGTTTTGTTCGTATTAACATACAAATGAAAAAATAAAAGAAGTTCGACACGATTAAACAAACAGGTTGATTGTGTCAATTTTGGATTTGACGGATTGAATCTAAAAATGACTACATTTATTAGTATTTAAGTATATGGGAGGATGATAAGTAAAAAATGGTGTATAGTAAGAATAATTATGAAAAAAGCACATTTTTTGTTATATTTTAGATCTTGTAGGGTGTCACTGTAATTTTAAAAAATTAAAGAGATGTGTTTATAGTTAGATCAATCTAGAGGTGTCAATATAATTTACCCTAAAAAAAAGTGAAGAAATTGCAGGGGTGGAGCCACCATAATTATGACCAGGGGCCACATGCTGACCATCAACTTGTTTCTTTTTAAAATTACCTATATATTTTTTTTAACTATTTTTATAATACTTTACATTATGCCCACCCTATTTTTAGTAAAAACAAGAAAATGCATGATATATTCATGAGTTTACTTAGAATTTTGACATTTATTTTAGTAATTATGACAAACATGATAGAGAACTCATATGATTATATAATTGAATAAATGATAAATAGTTAAGTTATAGCATAATTGTGGATATAAAAAATAATAAAGTTGTCATGCAAGAATTTCTATTCAAAGTATAAAAACTCATCGGAGTCAAATCTAAATGGTTTTGATTAGCCTTTATTTTCGTAAAAAGATGTAATTTTTTTTTGTTATCATTTGTATCTACTATGCTTACCAATTTTAGTCTTTTAAGTTTAATAAACTTTTAAGTATTAAATAGGATGTAATTAAATAAAAATGCATTATCAAGTTTAAATTACACTGAAGATTTCAATATTATAATATGAGTTAAAGTATTTGGGACAATTTGATTTTAAAGTATTTAAATTTTTGTATCTAATTTTTTTTTATGATCTTTCTTTTTTGGGTAAACAGCATAAATGACCCCTGAACTTTAGTCTTCATTTTAAATTACACCCTAAACCTTCAAATTTTTTTAATATACCCCTTGAACTATGTAAATCGTTTTAATCAATTCCTTTTGTGAGATTCTTATGATAAATGGGGATCAAACCATAATGTTGGTATCTAGTGGAGGGTATTGTAGTCAATTCAAGTAAAAATATGCATAGTTGGGTTGAAGAAAGGGCGCCAAAGCCCTCTACCAAATCGTCTCCCATATCTGTACCAAATCTTTCATTTCATTCCTAGATATGTATCCCATACCAGACTTCCAAATCCTTCATCGCCATCCCATATGTAAACTTTGAAATTGTTCATCTCCCTCCTAAATCTCCATCCCATACGTACCTAGATTGTCCATCTCTCTCCCATCTATTGATTTGACTAAACCATAATGACTTGGTTATTGCGGACAATCGGTGTTGTCTTCCACCTAGAAAAAGTTTATTGTATGTGTTCTCTCACTCATACATGTAATTTTTTTTTTTTTGTAGAACTCAGGTGTAAACCCCCACATGTTTATAGTAATATAATAATAAATTATTCAGTAATTTAATATATGTGATGACGTAGGAATGAACCATATAGGTTATAACCGTAGAAAATGTTAATAGTGTAAAAACCGGGTAAGTATATGAAATTGTTTGTAATAGGACTTGTATCAATTATGTTTGATGTCCAAAAGTATGTTGTATGTGTTCTCGCCCTATAAATACTTAAAGACACCTCCGTTAGCCCCATTTCAACATTTCTAACCCTAGGAAATCTTAGAGAGGAAGAAAGAAAGGAAAACACAAGAGATTCAAGTGGGAAAGATCAAGTCTCCTACATTTCTTCCCAAACTACAAAAACAAGGTAGGGGTTTTCTTCCACTCTTGCTCATTGATGCTAGGACTTATATATATACATGTTTTGACTCTAAAGCTTATATATATATATATATATATATATATATGCATTGAAAACCTTGATTCTTGATATTCTTTCAAAAAATTACCATGTTTTAAACAAAGTTAGGGTTATATAACCATGAAATCTCTTTTCTTGGTATAAAACCCTAGTTTTCAAAAGAAATGGATTTTCCTCTTGATTCTTCCTTTGTTCTTGATTTAAAAACTCTAGTGCTTTATATTGAACAATAGAATGGTATTGTTGAGGATCTCTTACTTATTTTCTTAAATTGTGTTTATTGTAATACTACATGAAAATTTGGGAATTTCAGAATTGGATTGTTATGTGAGAAATTTGGTGGGGATTGTATCTCTTGAGGATGTTGGGATGACCTTGGGTGGCCGTTGACCGGGTATCGTAGAGTGGGTAGATACGTTTCTTATTCCATATGAGTTTGAATTTTTTCTACCACTCGTAGTGGGGTTGGTGCCTTGTGAGGACCAAACTACTATTCGCTCACGGGTGCCGTGGCTGAGGGTTAGTATACTACTCCTGAGTTGGATTCATCACTATCATTGTGTTGGTATACGCCCTTCCTAAAAGTTGGAGATCTTTGCGAGGATTGTGTGTGTAAGTGTGGGCCAGGATATTGTCAATGTGTCGATTCATGCAATGTCATACATCATGCCTGAAATACAAGTACAAATTCATAGATACAAATTGTGGTTGATTTACATTATGGGTAATGTTACAAACCATGGATTGTGGTTCAATATTAAAATCGTTTATTTCTTGGAAATTAGTTTATCTCTTCATTTAATTATTGTTATTGCGTAAACTAGAGATCTATTAAAATGTCCCTATTTTATTTCAAATATTATATATGATATTTACGAAATGAGACCGACTATTTTTATATGTTTTCTAAACTTTGTTCAAGCTTGGAGGGATGTTGCTACAGAGCTTAGTGCTCACCCCCTACAATATTATTCATTCTCAGATGTTGGTTTAGATGAAGAGCTCAGAGTTGATGAGTAGGTGGCTTGGGAAGCACAGTTGGAGGAAAGCGTGGATCCCGAGTGAAATATCTAGAGTTAATCTCTCCATGTTTTGGATTAGGGGATATATTTTGCTACACTAATAGATGTATGTTGTTTATTCCGCTGCAAGATTAAGCTTGATTCTTTTGAGATGTAATTGTCACAGTTTGATAGATTATTTTGGGATGTAGATGCCATAGTTTGGCATATTCTTTTGGATCACGTTGTAGATATTATAAATGATGAATGAAATTATCTTAATTATAGATATTATTAGTTGATCTCCTGTTGTGAGTAATTTTTAGATTGTAATGTCATCCAAGGTGGGTTTTGGGGCGTTACATCATGCTCGTAGATTTGTAGATTCAGAAGCATGGGTATTGGGTATTGGACTAATTTTTTGTCGCCTTGGTTATTGCCCGTAAATTTAGTAGTGTTGGGTGTTGGAGTAATTTTGAATTTCTAGAACATAGTACACTTTTTTGGGTTGTTTGTATGCATAATTTTGTATCTAGTTTGTACTATAATTGAAATAAATGAGATAGAAAAATGATGAAACTAACCATAGATATAGAACAAGAGAAAAACCTCCCGCCTTCATTATAGCTCTTCTCCCATAGTGGCTTTAAATATCCATGGCTTGCCTCTCTTTATCTCTCTCTCTCTCCCACTACGACGGTCAACTGGACTGAGCAGAGCCACTTGTTCTTTGCTACGATGGAAGTAATATACAAAGGAGAATGAGAGGGAGATTTTGGCACCCTTTCTTCAACCCAACTATACATGTTACCTGAATAAACTAAAATGGCCTCCACTAGCTGCCAACGCTGGAGTTTTATCCCCATTTAACCCCAGAATCTAATAGAAGGATCTAATTAAAATGATTTAAATAGTTCAGGGGATACATTAAAAAAATAAAATTTTAGGGTGCAATTTAAAACGAAGACTAAAGTTCAGGAGTCATTTATGAGACTTACCCTTCTTTTTATGGTGAAACTTTGTCGTTGCACTGTGTCCCTATCCATAAATTACTGTGTCTCTATCCATAAATTTTCAAATTGAATAACATAAATTTGTCTATAGTGTGTCTTACAATTTGATTTTTACTGTTTATTTTCTAGTTTGATCATTTCATTCCTTCCCTCCTGTTATAACCAAAAATAGCAAAATTAGAGGGTGACACGGGAAAGAGATCCAACGGCTATGAAAGAGTCTATGAGAGTCCATGACTAATAGAACGGTTAGGGCAGTAGAGCACTAAGAATCCTAGGAATCATGGAGACATGACATCATAAGCCATCAGTTGGAGACGGTTTAGCGCACGTCTACACATCTCTAGGGTAAAGGTCATGATCATAGTAATAGCCAAAAAAAAAAATGGCCTTGATGGTTGGAGGCCATGCCTATAAATAACATCTACGCATCTCAATGATTATTTTTTTAATAAGCTTTTCAATTTTTTCCTAATAAAGCACTTACATGTGGATTGAGATCATATTTGCTAACGATGTGCTATTTTTGTGAGTTGAACAACTTGATTTCTCTTTTACGTTAGTGCATTCCTTTTCAAGTGAAAATTTGTGGTTAATCTGGTTATATGATTTAGGTTACATATTTATTGTATTTTTTAAATCATTTTTTGTTTTCATTATCTGGGAACAATCAAAATTTAGTCAATATATATATATATATATATATATGGTATCAGAGCCATTTTGACGGTCTTGTTAGTTAGTTGTCGAGTTATATTTGTTTAACCTCACTCCTTGATAAATCTCTGAAGATTCATCTAGTAAATTCCTTATAAGTCTTATTTCATTGGCACCTAGCTGTACCAACCATTAGGTTTCTAGAATCCTAGCGTAAGTCCCAGAGAGTGACAGAATAGAGGAGACAGGGGCATAACCTAGGGGTATTGTATTTAGGTGGGTATGTTCAATGAAGTAATATTTATGAGTTATTTACATAGTTGAAAATTTTTAGATTCAAGAGATGGCATCAAGCATGAAGATAAAAATTCTATCTTCAATGAAAAGATAGGAAGAGCAAAAAAGGCAGAAGCATGTGAATCAACAAAGTAGTATAAGGGATAGAAGAAGAATCAGATATTACACAATAAATATTTTACTAAATGAATTCAAATTATAAACTAAATTCAAATTAAAACAAGTACAATTTACTAGAAATTAACTTACAATTAGGTAACTGACGATAGATCTTCTTTCGCATCATATGAATTTTTGAATATAAAGAAGAAATATGAGAGTGAACTAGGTGTTGGCGATTTTGCCTCCTCCTTAGCTGAATTACTGAAATCCTTTTATATGTGTATGGATTTCTAGAGAGAATCCTCAAAATGATTTTTCTTTTGACTATTTGGTTCTTTTACTTTATTCACATCACCTTTTGGTGGAATGAATTGCTTTTACTCAGGTAAATGTTGACTTCTGTGCAGGACCATGTGACAACTAGGTCTCAATTGCTGATTGATTGCTCCTTTCGGTGGAAAAGCAGACTAGTGATTACTGACTGATGTCTCTTTGTGGAGAAAAAGGAGCCTTGTTACTAGGATGATTCCATCAAACATGCTAAAAGACAACTTTTCTTTCTTTTGATGAAAAAGATAGTGAAACATGGAATCACGGGCTAGAGAAGTAATAGGCATCATTAGGATTATGGGCATTTTGAAATGGGTTGAATGACTGGTTTACTGAAGCTTGTGATGATGCAGAAGAGTCATCATCATCTTGGATGGCTTGCTAGAGTAATTGCTAGGCCAATTCAATTAACTGGGATGATTTCTCCTTCTATGGTTTACTGGAAGTCTTTGATGAAGATTTGGAATACTTTTCTAGTAATGTTTGAACATCCTGAGTGGAGACCCTAAGTGCTGACATTGCTGACTTGATCACTGGTGGTGGTGTATTGGTAACTAAACCTATAATTTTTATTGGAGTTGGAACCTTTATTGGGAATTCTGCTTTGACTTGGGCAATGATTTGTTGGTGGTTGAATTTAGGCCACCATTTGACAAGGAATTGTCAAGTAATTGTGTTAGCAGTAATGGAGTAGTGCCATTTTAAAATCCAAGGAACCTTGTATTTACTCATAAAAAGGGGCAATGTAGGGAAATGTGAATCATGCTGACTAATTTTAAAACAAAAGGAGAAATAGATTGATTGATCTTGAAGATCTGCTGGGGGTATTTCAATCATGGGGTTGTGCATTTGCCACCACTATAAAAACCAAGAAGGAATCTGGCTCTTGAAATCCTTATAGAACTGAGGGAACCAAGAGTGAGTATAAGACTCATCCTGATAGAGTATCAATATAAACCATGAATCCTTATAGTCATAGTAACTAAACTGCTTGTTATGCCAAGGAGATCTCAGAGCAAGGAAGGGTGAGATCCCCATTCTTTTAGAGAAATAAACTTTTATATATACAACGAATGATATACAATCTAACTGAGATCATTCCTATCAGGATAGGTTTGATGAAAATTGACTGGGTATGAAACAGGATGTCCAGGTAAAACTGAAATGTTTTCTCAAGATCAAGTGGAATAAAATTCCAACCTGGTTCAAGATAGCCATTGACTATGTCTTTTACATTGGTTAAGTGGTCATGAACTAGTTCAATAATGAATATGTTATGGGCTATAGGTTTTGGGATGTACTCAGTTTTGTTGGTTTGGGTTAACTGGGAAGGCTTTACAACAGATATAGGTTGGGCTTGGTATAGGCCTGTTATTGTGTTTGGGTTTACTAGGGTGGATGAAAAGTTTAGTTTGACTATGTTCCCAAGGACATGGTATCAGTTTACTAGGTGAAAGCATCATTCTGAATGATTTTGAATGAATTTATTGAGGGAAAACCAAGACAAGACAAGGTCTTGATATTTCTTGATTTGTTTGACTATAGCAGTATGAACTAATGACCAAGGTGGAGGATTTATATCCAAGGAATCTGACTAAAGTTTGAAATAACTTGATTTGACTAGAAGAGATGACTGGATCATTGTGCTTAATTATTTCTAAGCAGGCATATTGGAGTTTCCAATCCTCCTTTATTGACTTGGAAAAGATGAGGACATCGTCTATGTATACAATGGAAAAATGACTTACTGGATTTAATATTTCATTCACTATATTTTGAAATTCACTTGGCGCATTTTTTAAATCAAAAGGACATTACATTCCATTCGTAATGACCAAAGGGTATTGTAAATGCAATTTTATACCTTTCTTTTGGGCTTATTTGAATTTGCCAGAATCCACTTTTCAAATCAAAATTTTGAAAAGATCAATGTTGTACTCAACCTTTTTTATTAAATCTTGTTTGTTGGGGATTGGATACCTGATCCATTCTAATATTGCATTCAAAGGTTTATAATTGATTACTAGTCTTGAAACTCCTCTTTTTAATTCTATATTTTTGATGACATAGAAAGCAGGACAGGACCAGGGTGATTTACTTTTTCTGATGATACCATTACTAAGTAATTCTGAAATATCTTTTTTACAAATTTTCATTACTTCATGGTTCATCTGTATAGGTCTTGACTTTGTAGGTATGTTTTGTTCACTGAAACCTTTGTTATAAGATAATTTTATCATATATTTCTTCATATGCCAGAAATCATTAGGAAGGTTAGAACATATTTTGTTTTCTAACTTTTCTCTAAACCTTGCAATCTTTTGAAATTTTTTTTTTTTTGGTTAACTGTTCTTGAATCCGTTTGTAATTAATTTCTTCTTCAAGAAATTTTACTTGATTACTTTCTGAGTTACTAAGTGAAGGGACTTATAGATTGAATAATCTTTGAGTCTTCTTAATTCTTTTACTTGAGGTTTAGATAAGAACCTAAAAGTTACTAATTGACCAAAAGGTTTGGTAGATACTCCATCCATATTTGTAGCAAATGGATATAAGAGATATATAAATGGTATACCATGAATTACTTTATTTGTCATATTTTGTACTAAGACAAATGATGTTTTGAAGCATACATTGTCTTGACATATATGTACGTTTGATAACTTGTATTTTATACTCATTACTACCATTTGCTGAACTGATTCTTTCTGTTGTCTTATGGTAATACTTGGTTGGTACAAGCCCTTCTTATATGCAGTTCAGATCTGCACTGGTATCTATAAGAGCTATGACTTCTATCTCAAAATCATTATCATTTATGATTTTGACTTTGGAGTGTCATTTTTGTAGATTTAACTTGTTTATTAAGTTAACCTATTATCATTGTCACTTGTTTGTGAACATCCATCGTCAGATGACAGCTTCGTTACACCCAAGGGTTCCACATTAGAGGTGGAGGTTATGGGTGTCCGCTGGGAGCATGTTCTTGTGGAACTGTGTGAACTATCTGAGTTGGTTTCAGATTGACTAGAAGCTAATCTTCTTGAATTCTTAAATTTGTTACTAGTGTGGAGAAGGTTTAAAGCTTCCTCTAACTTTTTATCTTGTAGTTTTAACTCTTTGATTTCTTGCTTTAATTTATTAACTTCCATTTGGAGATCTTGTAAACTTACTTCTTTCTGTTTTTCTTTACTGAATCGCTTCATAGTTTTATTGAAACTAATTAGTTGTTTTTCATTAAAATATTGTTTAATGTCTTTTTTGACAAACAAATCTTTGAGTTTTTTGATATATTTTAATTGTAACTCTGCATCTTCAATTTTACAAATAAGATCTATGAGGATGTTTTTTTTCCTCAGTTCGTTTGGTTAAAACTTTGACTGTTTAACAACTATTATCTTTGCATCCTAATTTTATGTTAGGATCACATGAATTGCTATATATTGATTGATAATTTGAAAAATTTTAAGATAACTTGAACCATCCAAACTTTCTTCATTTTGACTTACGTTACTTCACTTAAGGATTGCTAGTACTTTGTCTTCATCTTCCTGAGACAAGTTTAATTGTTCTATTTTCTTTTTAACTGGACATTTTGGGCTGATATTTCCCTTTTTACCACAGTTAAAATATTTAATATCTTTTTTACTTTTATCTCTCTTAAAAGTCCTATACTTATGAAATTTTTTGTGTTTTTTACTTGACTTTTCATAGTAATCATTTTTTGGAAAATTCTTTTTACTTTTCAGTTTTAACTGATTCATGTTTTCTGAGAGATGTTGCTACTGAGGGTAGACCATATTGTTCACATAAATTTCCTAATTCATATTTAGCTTTCTTTTTTATCATTTTTTATTTGATTACTGATTTTCATATCAACACACATTTTTTATCCTTCTTTTTGAATAGTACTGATAATGTCACCATATATTAACTGATCATATCCAAAGATTCCTTTTGGTTTTCTCAGTGCTTCTCTAATCTTGTGTGCAAATAGATTAGTTTAGCCATTAATAAATTTTTCTTTCCAAAAAGAATTTTCACAGTCTTCTTTGAGCATTACTCTTGAGATGAATGTGATGCCCCTAAAACCCAGGGTCCCGTATAGGGTGAGCCAACGCCCAGTAGAGTATTTCCTACAAGGGCTACTCCTTAACCCAAGTGTATATGCAATATTCACATGCAACATTTCACACTCATCAACATTCCCAAACAAGAATATGCAATTCTATGTCATGCTATGAAATGAGATGATACTCATTCATGCAATTTACCCGAACCCTTCCCGACTCCATACACATGCAATGTCAATGTGTATAAAACCAAGCTTTTCTAGCTCCAGCCATTTCCCTTCAACCCATGCTATGTAGTGAGTATCAACACCGGGGCTTTTCAAGCCCCCATCATTTGTGTTACACACACAATAACTACTTAAAATCTCCGGGTCTTTCTTAGGGTGGGTATTTATGGACTTATACCAATGGTCACCCAACCGACATGGAATTCATGGACTTCCACAAACAATTTCACGTACACCAACACACTTTATGAGATCTTATACCAACGGAAGTGCGTATCCGAAATATCTGGTCTCTCAAACGAGGGATAGTCTAACTCTTCTTGCTAACCCCGACTCAATTCTTTTTCATGCAACTGTGAAACTCAGCCTGATATTCAATTCAACTTTTTCGAGCCCACCATCATCCACCTATTTGGTGTTTGATATCTACCATGCACACACACACACACACACCTCATGGCCATTGATGCGTTTTTCCAGTGCAAATATAATGTAATGCACCATTACCTAATCCATGTCATGCCCATGTGTATAGAATGCAACATGAGCAAAATTAACTACATTTAAACAAGTTTCATGACAATTTATATCCGAAACATATAATTACCAAAATTTCTCATAATGCTATATATCAATTAGCATATATAAATATTTCATTTTCAACAAAAATCCACAAGCATGCTATTATATAACATATGCTAACAACACACTTAATTCTCAAGGCGTAAAATAAACACATAATATGCCCATATAACACCCAATTTCATGGATCACATTGAGTCTAATTCACAACCCATTTCAAATTAAAAGTTCATTTTACCCAATTTCAATACCCATTTCATCAATTTCCACAACATAGGTAATGATAAAATCTATTTATCAACACACCCATTACATACTACACCCTAGGTTGTTAAATAAAGCTAAGTAGGAAGGAACCCTACTTCTTGAAGTGTAAAACGGTGTTGGGAAGCTCCAAGAACCCAAAATAAACTTGAATCCTCACTTCTCCAAAATTTCATTTTTCAACCTTCGGTGAAACCCGTCGTTTTTGGTGTGGTCGTGTAGCCCTTGGCGAGGAGAGCAATTTTTCCTCTTGGCCCGAGCGAATCCGAAACCCGTGGAGTCATAGATCATAGAGAGAAGGTGAAAGAGCTCTCTCTTTTCCCTCTCTTCTCTATCGGCTAACGGCTGGGCGTAAGAATGGGGGAAAATCTGATTTTCCCCCTATTTATATTCCTCAATGATTGGCCGACAACGCGCCACATGACCCTCTTTTTCTTGGGTCCGGTTTCATCCCGAAAGGATTAAATTTTGCTCCGATTTAAATTTAATTTAATTTAATTTTAATTTGTATTAAATTATTTTCCAAATTTTGAAATTTTTATTAGAAATCCCGTTTTTGGGTCACCCGAGACTCGACCGCCTCGTAAAACGTAAAAAATTCGACTATCTCAGAATTCGATGAAATTTGACATGGTAACTAGATTTCGCAAGATGAATCCAATGGTGAGGTCTATTTCATTATCCTAGGTCTAGAAAAATTCAGATTTTCAACCCGTACTATAGCAGCAAAATTTCCGTTTTGCCCTTGCCCTTGTTTACCAAAGTTTAAGTTTACTGAGTTTTACAATGAATACATATTTTCACCATCTGAAATCACATAAGGTTGAACATCTCAAATTACTTAATACATCATGAATTCGAGATGATATGTTACTTGGTTTACCAACAAAATGTTTGATTATTGTGTAGATTAGGGTGTTTACTCCATCTGTTTTTGCTCTTCCTATCCTTTTATCGAAGATAGAATTTTTATTTTTAGTACTTTACTAAGGTAGTTATCCCACCAATTTTTTTAACATGCTGGTGAATCCAGAAGTTATTAAATCAACTATTTATGGTTCAGTACAATAAAGATTGTTAATGTAGTTGTTGATAACCATGGACATGTGGTTTACTTTTTTTAATATTTCTTGTTTACTCAATCCATCTATTTTTCATTCGTAGGGATTGTACTGAAAACTAATTAATAATATTTCTTTTTTCATACTGAAGACTAGGAGCTGTAGGTTTAGTATACCAAATTTTTAGTAATACTAGTAGGATTAAATCTTGAAAATTTTAACTTGTTAATATTTTGACCATCAAACTGTTCTTCCAATTTTTTGATATCAGAATCAATAGAACTTTTTGATTTTCTAGTTTCTTGGTATTCATAGTCTTCAAAATTCTCATCATTCTGATGTATAGTATTAACTTGGGATGAAGTTGGATCAACTTCTAGCTTTTGGATTACTTCTTCAATTTTTTGCAGTCTTTAAGTGTCTTTAACAGAAATACCAAGTTTACTTCTGTCTTTCAATAACTGTATTAGAGGTTTCTCTAATATTTCACATCTTATTTCATTCATGAACTTAGTCCATTTTTCAAATATTATGTCTTGTTTACTATCTTTGTATTTAATGTTAAATTCTCGTCTTTTAGATTTATTCTTTTTAGACTTGAATTAATTATATAATCTATACACATCAATTATGAATAATTTATTGTTTTATTAATTATTAGTAATTGTTTGTTTACTACATTACTTCCTTATCAGTCATGGAAAGAGAAGGCAAAGAGTCTTCATCTCTTCTTCTTGAAACCTTGACTGAGGAGTGTAACATGGCTTACTAATTTGTGAAGAGATATCAACACCTTTTAACTTTAATCTTTTATCTAATTCTTTTGCTAAATCCTTATCTCTTCTAGACACACTAGAATATGCATATTTAGATTTTCTTCCTTCATTAATTTGAATAGTTTACTAGATATATTAGATCTTTTACTATCAAAGAAAATTCTTACTGATCCATTAGGAAACAGTTGGATACCATATAAATTGACTTTAGTATTTTGATTGTAACTTTCATTTTCAAGCATCAAACATTCTGGACGATTTATATCTTTCCATTGGAGTTGCTTGGGAACTTGAATGTTTGCATCACTTGTACTAGGCTGTATCAACAGGGTTTTGTCCTTTGGACTTTTACTTAATGCATGAACATTCAAATTTATTGTTATGCATTTTTGATAGTGTAAAACCCAAAAAAATGAACTTTTTCAGAAAAGGGCAAAATGGTAAATTGCCACTATAAATGCAGAATTAAAATCTGTATTTTCCTAGAGCTCGGATGACACAACGGACCTTACTGTTGAATTTGTATCACGAAATTGAGTCACTCAGAAAAATTGTCGAATTTCGAGATAGTTGCATTTTGCACGTGTTTTGATGTAACTGGGTGGCGGGCGAGCTCACAAAAGTCCCCACAAATAAAACTTTAAAAATTTCCTTATAATTGAATTAAAGTTCAAATAAAATTAATTTGAACTTAAACTGGAATGAAATTAATCATTTCGGGGCGAAAACGAACCCGGACAAGGGGGCGTGTGGCGCGACGTACACCACACATCGGGGTTATAAATATCCTTAAAAATCTGATTTTTCAGCAGAAAACTCTGCCAAAACCAGTGTGTTTAATGTGTGAGAGGAAGAGAGGAGAAAAGTGAGAAATCCAAGCTTTCTCCCTACGATTTTCGTAGTTCCATTGGTCGAATTTGTCGGACCAATAATTAAACTTCATCTACGCGACGAGGGCTATGCCTACGTACCAAAAAGAGCTGACTTCACCGAATATCCAAAGATGGAATTTTAGAGAAATCAAAAGTTTGGGCTTCAATCGTGTTCTTGAATCTTTTTTCGGGTGTTTTACTCTTCAAGAGGTAGGGTTCCCTCCTACTTTAGTTTATTTCTAACCTATGGTGTCCATAGGGAATGTGTGGGCTATTTTGTGTATTTTAACACTTGTCTATTATAGTTGGTTTAATGAAAATGAGTAGACTCAATTCTAGTGTGAATTGAAAATTAGAAATTGCTAGTTTGTGATTTCTTGAAAGTTTTGATAATTGGGTATTTGAAAATCATTTATTCAGATCTTTTTTGAGTTATGTGATAAATTTGGACATTTTATGTGATTACAT
>CAUOFW020005380.1:7850-32301 GCA_963454935.2 Ilex paraguariensis
TTTGTCAAAAGTATGATGAAATCTAATTATACTTGAATAATTAGATGATAAAATTTAGCTTATATAATTAATTATTTGATGAATTTATTTATTTATTTTTATATTTATTTATTTGGCTTAATTTAAATTAATTTTATTCATTTTATTGAAAATAATGATTACCTTGTACCAAATAGTTGGTGATTTTGGTACGGCCACCCTTCATATCAGTACCCTACCGAAATGTGGGGTTAGATGCAGGACTTGATTACATTAAAAAAGAGAGAGATCTATATATGTAAGAGCCTAATGTACTATTTCTTGATATATGCTAATTAATTTTGTGATAGATGGCAAATGGTATTAATTTCACCTAGTAGTCTCTATTGCAATAAAATTAAATATATGGACTTATATATTAAATAAATGTGAATTATAGGCTATCAAATAAAGTTAGGCTAATTAAAATGATTAATTTAAGTTTTGGGGCCTTAATTAATATATTATAAAGTGTGGGCATTAATGTGTAAAGACAAGTGTAATTTCTATTTTTATGATGGGTTAAAATAGAAACTACGAACAGGCCNTAAAATGATTAATTTAAGTTTTGGGGCCTTAATTAATATATTATAAAGTGTGGGCATTAATGTGTAAAGACAAGTGTAATTTCTATTTTTATGATAGGTTAAAATAAAAATTACGAACAGGTGTGATTGCTTATAAACAGACACGATTGTTTATAAATAGGGGTCATGGTCCCCAGATCACACATGGTTTTTCTATTCTTCTGATTTTCATTGTCAGAGAGAAATTTAGACAAAAAACAAGTGTAAATCTGGAAGATCATTATGCATCAGACTTGGATATTTCAATCTTAAATCACAAAGGCTCAGACTCAGATATTTCAACATTTTGTTATGGATTCAGGTATGCTTTCGCAAATCCAATATTTTTATTCTTGATGATTCAATATAAATGTTCTTGTTTGTGCGATGGTTTTCACATAATGAAATCAATCTTACATGTGGTATCAGAGTCATTTCATGTTGAATTGTTGAGAATAAATTAGGATAAGATTTTTTCTTTTTAGGGCCGAAAATATTTTTCAAAAAATTTAATATTTTTGAAAATATTTTACAGCAAAACAATTCTATATCTCATTACGAGTCCAACGATATAAATTTCATAATTTTTGGACATACGGATGATTTTCTACGTGTTTTTAAAAGTTAAAAAAGAAAATGTAGAATCAGTCACAGTTCTGTTATGTGTTTTTGGGTTCTGAATCCGTGAAGAAGAAGACCTAAACGATGTCATTTTGTTTGCATATATACAACGTATATAATTTTTAAATTATTCAGACGCATTTAATCATAATTAGTGTGTTGTTTCAGTGGCATTGTTGTACTGTTTAGATGAATTGGGTCTTTGGTTCGAATCCTAGTTGAACATTTTGTATCTATATATTTTGTCTTGTTTTATAAAAAAGAGAAAAGGACCTTTATAGGATTCGATCACTGGATTTTCCATTTGGAAACTATACCAGACCACTGTTAAGGGAAGACCAACTATGTTTACTAAGTTGGTTATTTAAATATAAATAGCTTGAACCGTTAAGGCAAGACCAACTTGCTTATTAAGTTAGTTATTTAAATATAAATATATTGCAGTTGTAGCGCATTTACGCGGATTTACATTCAAATATTGGTGTTTAAATATATATTTTGAGATAAAATTAATTACAACAATATGTCACCAAAGTGACCTCTTTTATGAAAATTAATTTTATTTCAAAATATAACAAAATCATGTGCATGTAACTTATGCGAATATTAATCGGTTCAAAGGAAGATTAATATTTAACAGAATTGCATGCACACCTGTGATAATAAACGAGNAAATTATACTTTATACCTTAAGTTATAATAATTTTATTTTATGCTCTCGATTTTTTTTTTGACCATATTGCACCATCAACTATTAAAATTAATATTTTGCACGAATTGTTAAAGTGAAATTAGGGTCATAGTTAAAAGGTCAAATTATAATTAAAAGACTACATAAAAACTTCAAAACTATTTAAAATATGTATTTCGTATATTTGTTCTCTCTCCTCGCTCTCTCTCTTCACATNCCTGTGATAATAAACGAGTGATGATTATTTGGTTTTACATATGAATAATACATTGGCCCAAAGGAAGATTTATTATTCGATATGTTCTTATTAACCGTTTTTGATTACTACACCAAGATATCACTTACAAGTTAATATTTTTTATCCAAAGATAAAATATTAATAGAATGTCTGGTATCTTGAGATGAGATTTGTCTTTATTTGAATTTATTTTTGTTTTGAGGCTTATGTGAGATTGTTTTGCTTGTTTGTTGTTCTGTGGATTCAGCTATTAGTTCTGTTTCTAACATTAATGCCAGCAATAATTCTATTCCAATTCTAAATGGCGCAAACTTCAAGACATGACATGAGAACCTCCATATAGTTTTTGGTGTCATGGATCTGGACCTTGCGTTAAGGGTTCCTTCTCCTGCACCATTTACTGATGAAAGTTCCTCTGATGAAAAGAGGAATATCGAAAGGTGGGAGAAGTCAAATCGCATTTGTTTAATGATTATTAAAAAGGTTATTTTAGAAGCATTCGGGGGCACAATATCTGAAACGATAAAGACAGCCAAAGAGTTCCTACAAGAAATTAAGAATAGATTTGCTAAAAATGAAAAGTCTGAAACAAGTACACTTTTGGCAAATCTCATCACAATGAAATATAAAGGTAATGGGAATGTTAGGGAGTACATTTTGGAAATGTTCCATCTCGGTTCAAAGTTAAGAGCACATAAACTTGATCTCTCTGAGGATTTGCTTGTGCATTTGGTTCTGATATCTCTTCCCACACAATTCAGTCAATTTAAGGTGAGCTACAACTGCCAAAAAGAGACTTAGTTTCTTAATGAGCTCATCTCACATTGTGTGCAAGAAGAGGAGAGGTTGAAGCAAGAAAAGATAGAAAGTGCTCATTTGGCTGGTACTTCCAAGGATAAAAGGAAGAAAAGAAAGAAGGATAAAGAAGCTGCAGAGGTTCCATATCCAAAGAAACAACATAAAGAAAAAAATGTTGATGGTTGTTTTTTCTATGGAGCTGCGGGACATAAGAAGAAGCAATGTACCAACTATCATACTTGGCGTGCAAAGAAAGGTACACTTCTTAATCTAGTTTGTTTTGAGGTTAATTTGACTTCGATACCTAAACACACTTGGTGGATAGATTCTAGTGCTACCACTCACATCAGTGTTTCCATCCAGGGCTGCCTGAACTGCCGAAAGCCAAATGATGGTGAAAGATACATCTTTGTAGGCGACGACAAGAAGGTCGAAGTTGAGGCAATTGGGATATTTAGGTTATTATTAAAGTCTAGTACTTATTTGGATTTGAATGAGACATTTGTTGTACCGTCCTTTAGACGGAATTTGATTTCTATTTCTGTATTGAACAAATTTGGTTATTCTTGTTCTTTGGAAATAATAAATTTAGTCTTTTTCATAATTCAAATTTGGTTGGTACTGGTTCTTTATCTTATGAAGATAACCTTTATTTGCTTGATACTGTTGCTTCATATCATGAGACCTTGCAATTAAGTACTCGAGGTGTTAAAAGAAAATTAACCAATGAGAATTCCTCATCATTATGGCATAAGAGATTAGGTCACATTTCCAAAAGGAGAATTGAAAGACTTGTGTTAGATGGGATTCTAGATTCCCTTGATTTTGCAGATTTTTAAATTTGCACAAAATGTATAAAGGGAAAACAAACAAACACAAGGTGATTTGGTGCCAACAGGGCTACGGATGTCTTAGAACTGATACATACAGATATTTGTGGGCCATTTCCTATGAATTCATGAAATGACCAACAATATTTTATCACGTTCATAAATGATTTTTCACGTTATGGATATCTTTATCTCATTCATGAAAAGTCCCAATCACTAGAAGTGTTCAAATTGTTCAAAGTTGAAGTTGAAAATCAACTCAACAAAAGGATTAAAAATGTCAGATCTGACCATGGTGGTGAATACTATGATAAGTATGACGGTTCAGGTGAACAACGTCCGAGACCATTTGCTAAATTCCTAGAGGAGTGCGGTATTGTCCCACAGTACACCATGCCAGCTTCTTCAAGCATGAATGTTGTTACTGAAAGGCGAAACAGAACGCTCAAAGACATGGTAAGGAGTATGATTAGTCATTTTAACTTGTCAGAATCACTCTGGGGTGAAGCATTAAAGACTACAACGTATATTCTTAACAGAGTACCAACTAAAGCAACTACTAAAATCCCTTATGAACTTTGAACAGACAAGAAGACAAGTTTGAAGTACTTACACATTTGGGGATGTCCAGCTGAACCAAGGCCTTACAGGCCACATGAAAAGAAACTGGATTTAAGAACGGTTAGTTGTAATTTTATTGGATATTCCGAAAGATCCAGGGGTTACAAATTTTATGATCCTACTACTAGATCAATTTTTGAGATGCGAAACTCGTGGTTCTTTGAGGATGATGAGTTTGATGGGGGAGATAAGGAAAGGGATTTTGTTTTTGAAGAGGAATATGTTGATATTCCCACAACTGTTATTGAAATTGATCAGGCTCCTATACCTGACATTGTTCAAGAAACAGATCCAAATCAAAACAATATCCAAGAACCTCATGTTCCAGAAGAACAAACTCTACCTCCTCCAGAACCTACGCCATTACGGAGATCCACTAGAGAAAGGAGAAGTGCAGTGCCAGATGATTACATTGGTACGGTTGAAGATGATCCAATCAACTTCCGTCAAGCCCTGGAAAGTTCTAAATCTCAAGAGTGGATTGATGCCATGAATGAGGAGATAAAGTCCATGAAGGACAATGTCGTTTGGGATGTTGTCCCATTGCCTGAAGGTGTGAAACCCATTGGTTGCAAATGGATATTTAAAACCAAGAGGGATTCAAAAGGTGATGTGGAGAGATACAAAGCTCGTCTTGTCGCTAAAGGATTTACACAAAAAGAAGGCATCGATTATAAAGAGACTTTCTCTCCGATTTCATCGAAAGACTCTTTTAGGACAATAATGGCACTTGTGGCGCACTTTGACCTTGAGCTTCATCAGATGGATGTTAAGACTGCATTTCTCAATGGTGACATTGATGAAACAATCTATATGGTGCAACCAGAAAATTTTGTGTCGGGAGATGCAAAGAAGATGGTTTGCAAGTTAAAGAAATCCATCTATGGGCTTAAGCAAGCTTCTCGTCAATGGTATTACAAGTTTCATCAAGTTATCATTTCGTTTGGTTTTGAAATGAATATGGTTGATGATTGTATATACCATAAGTTCAGTGGGAGTAAGTATATTTACTTGGTTTTATATTTTGATGACATATTGCTTGCCACCAACGATATAGGAATGTTGCATGAAACCAAGAGATTTCTATCAAAGAAATTTGAGATGAAAGATCTTGGTGATGCTTCTTTTGTGTTGGGTATACAGATACACCGGGATCGCTCTCGGGGTACACTTGATTTATCACAAAAGAGATATATCGAGAAAATTCTTAAAAGGTTTGGCATGCATGATTGCAAACCAGGTGACACCCCTGTGGCTAAGGGAGAAAAATTTAGTCTCAGTCAATGCCCCAAGAATAATTTAGAGATTCAGGAGATGCAAAAGATTCCTTATGCATCAGCAATAGGAAGTCTAATGTATGCTCAAGTATGTACGCGTTTGGATATTGCGTACATTGTTGGCGTGTTGGGCAGATACTTAAGCAATCTTGAAAAGGATCATTGGGTAGCAGCCAAGCAAGTCATGAGGTACTTATAGAGAACAAAAGCCTACATGCTCACTTATCGAAAGTCAGATCAGTTAGAGATCATTGGATATTCTGACTCCGATTTTGTTGAATGCCGAGATAGCATGAAATCTACTTCAGGATATATCTACTTACTTGCTAGAGGTGATATATCTTTGAAGAGTGTTAAACAGTCTATTGTAGCTTTTTCCACCATGGCAGCTGAGTTTATAGCTTGTTATGAGGCGTCCAATAATGGAATATGGTTGCGAAATTTTGTCAAGGGGCTGTGTATTCTAAATGGCATTGAAATACCACTTAAGTTATTTTGTGACAATAAATCAGCAATATTGTTTTCCAACAACAACAGGAGTTCGACGAAGTCAAAATTTATAGACATCAAATTCCTAGTTGTCAAAGAAAGAGTTCAGAGTGGACTTATATCTATAGAGCACATTGAGACAAACTCCATGTTTGCAGATCCACTGACTAAGGGATTACCACCCAAGGTTTTTCATAAGCACACAGCTCATATGGGTGTGGTTTCTCTTCAGGATATATCATTTTAGTGGGAGTTTGTATTTTAGATGCCTTTATTTATAGATACATTTGTTATGGATATTATGGTTATTTACTGTAGTAAAGTATTCAGTTTTCATTCACTCTGATTTTATATGGTTTGATCTCACTAAGGTTTAGGAAGGACCAGTTGGAAATAGGCATGTTAAGATCATATTGCATGAAATTTTCATGCTACACATCCACACTTGATCTTTGTCATTAGTTGCATTGATATATGTGATCATTGATGGGTCTAGTTGCGAAATATGTAACGACGATCGCTTTGGTTCTGTATTGGTGTGGTTAATGGACAAGATTGTTAAAACATATAAAGTTTTGATAGCAAAACTCATGAGCTCATGAAGTATAATTCACGTTTATAAAGTTACATATATAGCCCAAGTGGGAGATTGTTGGAGTAAAATTAAATATATGGGCTTATATATTAAATAAATGTGAATTATAGGCTATCAAATAAAGTTAGGCTAATTAAAGTGATTAATTTAAGTTTTGGGGTCTTAATTAATATTTTATAAAGTGTGGGCATTAATGTGTAGAGACAAGTGTAATTTCTATTTTTATGATGGGTTAAAATAGAAATTACGAACAGACGTGACTACTTATAAACATACACGATTATTTATAAATAGGGGTCATGATCCTCAGATCACACATGGTTTTTCTATTCTTCTAATTCCCATTGTCAGAGAGAAATTTAGACAGAAAACAAGTGTAGATCTGGAAGATCATTATGCCTCAGACTCGAATATTTCAATCTTAGATCACAAAGGCTCAAACTCAGAAATTTCAAAATTTTGTTATGGATTCAGATATACTTCCACAAATCCAATATTTTTATTCTTAATGATTCAATATAAATGTTCATGTTTGTGTGATGGTTTTCACATAATGAAATCAATCTTACAGTCTCACCTCTAATGACTGTAATTTCATATAAAAAGTGATAATTTTACTTATAATGATGGTAATTCCACCTCAAACATGATAAACTCACTTGTTTATTCATCCAGCTTGTTCATAATGCAACAAAAGCCAATAAGATAGTGGAGCCTACACTAAAATATTGCACCTGATTACCACCATTACTAAAAAGTCTGCCGAAGCCTATGTATCTCATCTAGACTGTATCGTGCACTGATCATCTCTTCCGGCACAAAAACTCCATCTACGAACTGGTTGCGTTACGACCGAGACACTGAAATAACGGGCTGTAACAGTGCCATAACACCAATTACGTGGTCATTACATGCATGTGTGAAATTTTACACCGTTAAATCGGGGTGTAATATCATTGAAGGCCACCGAACCATATGTAATGGCTGTTACAATGTGTAATGGCCGATTTTCAAAACCATAAAATTAAGTGGTATAGATAGGTCTTGGAGGGGATTGTGGACAAAAGGATTTAGGGAAAAAGAAAAGACAATATTCTCTCATTGTAAGTCCAAGAAAGATCATGTTATTCATGCACTAGGAAGCACGAATACAGATACATGATATGAATATGAGTACAGTACGGTCAGGATACATCTATAATAAAATATATTTTATATTTTACTATTATTTAAAGACTTAGAATTTACAATTTTCAATAATTCTTTAATATTAGTAAGCAAAATTAAGNATAAAATATATTTTATATTTTACTATTATTTAAAGACTTAGAATTTACAATTTTCAATAATTCTTTAACATTAGTAAGCAAAATTAAGAATTTTTACCTTGAAAAAGATATAATATCGTCTTATTATGATATATTTATAAAATAAGTGTGACCAATTAAAGAAATCATAACCACATTTAACTAGTTGGTTTATTTACAAGTATTTGTTTTTTAGATTAATTATAATGTATGTAATTCATTTTTTTTATACTCTCTTGACATGTAATAATAAATAATACTACAAAAATACTCGTGTCTTTAAAATCATATAGAATTTTTTTGATGTTTTGTATTGTATGTGAACTCCAAATAAGGGGGTATAGATTAAAATTAAAAATTGCACATCTTGTTCTATGTTTAGAAGTATCCGCGAAGTATCTACATATTTTATTAATTTTTAGATATTAAAAATGTGTATCTGATATGTATTATTGAGTATTTGAGAGTATCGAACCCGATACTGTATTCGATACGGGTACGTCGATCTTAACAAAGTATCCATATTTCATAATTATTGCAATTGGAGAGATTATTTTAGTGACTCGAATATGTGACATGTAATCATAAAAACGTTACCTTGTCACTTGAGACCTCTTCCATCTATGTGCAATCAGTTTAATAAACAAAAATGTTATGTTGCACAAATCAAAATACAAATCTTCCTTTCCAAATGCATGTGCCCCACACATTAAATAAAAAAAAATTGATTTTTCAGACCCACAAACTGATATATATGGTGCACATATATTTGGGATGAGAGTTTTGGGTTTTAATTTAGACAACATAGCAATACTCAAAAAAATATTGCGCCGAGAATGTTTTTGTTTCTTATTTTGTTTTTTTTTCTTCTTTAATAGATGTGTGTGTGTGCGCATGCGCGCACGTGTGTTCGTGTGTCCTTGAGTAACACTTCTTCAAATTGTTTAGGTTAAATTACATTAATAGGTCATGAGGTTTGCCACTTAACGCACTTTGGTCCTTAGAGTTTCAAATTTCACAATTTTATTTTCAAAGTTCAAACATTGAGCTAATGTGATCCTTGGCACTAACTATCATTACAAAAATTAACAAAAATATCATGTGTCCATCATGTGCAGATTTCAAGGACACTTTGATAATTTTGCAAACAAATTTGAGGGCAAAAAAATAAAATAGGAAACTTGCCCCGATTTTCTCCCTATCCCGTAGAAACCTCAACCTACATCAGCTGCCCCTGCCACTCCCCATCCCAACCATCATCTGCCATAACCCAAAATCTATTCTCCTCCACCTCAACTATAAGCCAGCCGAATCTGCTGCCATCATTTGTTACCCAACCACATCCCCTTCCTTCTCCTTTGTCATATGTCAACCACCACCACCTATACCACCACATGCCTACAACCCACCGATGCCACCTCCCCAAAGACACTACAAATACCAAATATCAAGTACCCAAAGACATTTATGTGACGCCCTGATTCTTGGGGTCCCGATTAACCCGTTGATCACTCATCAACCCACAGAATTACCCGTGATACCGTTTAACCCGATAACACGTAATGATACATCATTCATTGGGGTCCATAACTTTTAACAAAATCCGGACAGTCTCTTTTGTACGGAAAACTCTACCCAACACACACAACTTGTGCAATCCTAACCATTGATCAGATCGGGTCCCAACCATCAATATTCAATCAATGTTGTATTGAATACCAACATCCACCGCATACATTCATTCACAAAAAAATAATGTTCATAAGAGTCTCATTACATGCCTTTAACAAAATACAAGTTTTATACTTCTTAAAATATACAAGGCCAAATATAAATATAAAAAAGGGACTACAAAATATAAATCAAGAGCTTCAGCCCAGCTTTGTCATCAATACGGGTCCAAGTGAGATCCGTCAACGGAAACCTGTCTAACACTTGAAATATATTCTCGTAAAAGGTGAGTCACGCTCAATAAGGTATCTCCTATGGAGATCACCTCCCAACCCAAATGCATATGAAATGTCATATGCAAATTATTGTGTCAAGCATCCGTTCAAATACATAAATTTTGTAAATGAATGACACAATTCTATGCCATGCTATGAGATAAGAACTTATGCACGCAATGCAACACTGAGGCCCACAAGCTCCCATAAAACATGTTATCTGTCATGTGTATGAATTCGGGCATTCCAAGCCCCCGCCACTGATGATAGACATCCAATGATAATTTTATAACAAAAATCCGTGTCTTTCTAAGGTAGGTATTTATGGACTTCCACCAACAGTCATCCAACTGACACAAAATTTATGGACTTTAATTGATAGTTTCACGTACACCGACACACTTTATGGGCTCAATACAACTAGGAGTGCATATCCAAAGTTATCGGATTTTGTACCGAGGAAGAATCTAACTCTTCTTACTAACACGGATACATTTTCAATGCAATCATGTGCGACTCAGCCAGACCAAGGTCCAACTTCCCTGAGTCCACGTATCAACCCACCAAAAATGGTGTTTGATTAAAAATATGCACACACACCNTCTGTCATCAATACGGGTCCAAGTGAGATCCGTCAACGAAAGCCTGTCTAACACTTGAAATATATTCTCGTAAAAGGTGAGTCACGCTCAATAGGGTATCTCCTATGAAGATCACCTCCCAACTCAAATGCATATGAAATGTCATATGCAAATTATCGTGTCAAGCATCCATTCAAATACATAAATTTTTTAAATGAATGACACAATTCTATGTCATGCTATGAGATAAGAACTTATGCACGCAATGCAACACTGAGGCCCACAAGCTCCCATAAAACATGCTATCTGTCATGTGTATGAATTCGGGCATTCCAAGCCCCCGCCACTGATGATAGACATCCAATGATAATTTTATAACAAAAACCTGTGTCTTTCTAAGGTAGGTATTTATGGACTTTCACCAACGGTCACCCAACCGACACAGAATTTATGGACTTCAATTGATAGTTTCACGTACACCGACACACTTTATGGGTTCAATACAACTGGGAGTGCATATCTAAAGTTATCGGATTTTGTACCGAGGGAGAATCTAACTCTTCTTACTAACACGGATACATTTTCAATGCAAACATGTGCGACTCAGCCAGACCAAGGTCCAACTTCCCTGAGTCCACATATCAACCCACCAAAAATGGTGTTTGATTAAAAATATGCACACACACCTCACTAATGTCGGATGCCCACAAATGCGATGCTACTCGTGCATATGCAAATGTAATGTACAATTGCAATTCACATTATCATGCTCATCATATCGCAAGGTATATAATAAACATGTCCACTTCCATTAATATTGCTAAGCATGTTATATATAATTTCAATCCAAATAACAAACTTGAACTCTAAGCATTTTATCATACACTTAGTAGGCATAAAATGTAAACACATAGCATACCCAAACAAACCATTTCATAAAACACAAACATCTTACTATCGGTAGGTCGTGCCTCTCCTACCGGTAGGTTCAAAATTTTGAACTCAAACCCAAATCAACCAAGAATTGGTTTTTAATATGTTCTCGTACTTATTTTCCATACCCTAGATGCACTAAGTGTGAGCTAACACATGAGATTTCATCTCTATAGCCCTACTCATTTCATATCGCAACCCTAGGTTGTAAATAAATTTAGATAGGAGAAAACCTTATCTCTCGTAGTGTGAACCCACGTAGTATAACTCCCAATAACCCAAAATCTAGCTTTCTAAGCCTTAGCTCCCAACTCTCGTTCTATGGATTTTGGAGAATGGCGAGATCTTTAGTATAGTCGTGTAGCCTACATAGCATAGAGCAACTTTAACTCTTAGCTCTAAGCGATTCAATGGCTGGATATTCGTAGATCTAAGGAAGAATGGAGAATAAGACTTGGATAATTTCTCCTTTCTCTCTCTCTCTCTCTCTCTCTTTCCCTTTTAAGTCCTTATTTAAACTTGGCTCGTATTGAGCCACACGTCTCACTTTAATGGGTTCAATTTTATTCCAAATCCATTACATCTCGTCCCGTGTTAAATTTATTGTATTTTTATCTCACTAACTTTAAATTATTTTTCAGGCCCTTGAGCAAAATCTGATCGTGATGATTTTAGTCGCGTGATACCTGATTGCATCATAAAATATGAAAAATATGACTGTCTTGGAATTCAATGAAAACTAAATGGGTAACTAGATTTCACGAAACGAATCTATCGGTGAGATCCATTTCATCATCCGAGTTATATAAAAATTCAGGTTTTTAACCCACACTTAACATCAGAATTACTGTTTTACTCTTTTAGTTAAGTTTTAATTTTCTTGGGTTTTACAATTTCAGTGAAAAAAGCAGAGTTTTACACACACACGCACACATAGAGAGAGAGAGAGAAAGAGAGAGAAAAATTCATATAAGTCAACTACTTGATTTATTGTTGTTAGTTTTTTAGTCAATTAAGGGATCTTGGAACACAATTAATAGCTTTAATTATATTTGTTGAGAAGTGGAATTCTAGAGATTTGTTGGGTTTTAGTAGTCTAGTCTAAATAGTATTCAAGTTACTTTTTCTAATAGGAATAGTAATGCCCTTATTTATAAAATTGTGTAACTTTTAAACTTTCCATTCTATTCAATATGAAATTTGTTTACATCATCTACTATTTATATAGTACATCACCGACTATAACAAGAATCTAACTAATTAAATACTGTTAACAACTTCTTCTAACAAACCTAACAACCTTACAGCTAAGCATAACTAACTCTAACAACTTTGTGAAGTGCCTTATTCTCAATACGCGCCCTCAAGATAGAGTGTGAATGTTGAGAACACCCATTTTGCTAAGAAGAAGATGAAACTAAGGGATGCCAAGGGGTTTGGTGAAGAGGTCACCTAGTTGATTAGAAGAGTTGACATGTAAAGCTTTGAGAGTGCCCTCTTGGATTTCGTCACGAATGAAATGGCAATCTAGTTGAATAAGTTTTGTTCTTTTGTGAAACACTGGATTGGCTGCAATGTGAAGAGCAAATTGGTTGTCACAAAAAAGCAAAGCAGACTAAGAATGAAGAATCTGAAGGTTAGCAAGGAGATGAAACAACTAGGTCAATTCAGAACCAGTTGAAGCCATGGCTCTATATTCTGCCTCAGCAGAAGAGCGGGAGATTTTGGTCTATTTCTTGAACTTCCAGGAGATGAGAGATTGGCCTAGAAAAACACAGAATCTTGTAACAAAATGTCTGGTGTCAAGGCAGCCAACCTAGTCAGCATCACAAAAGGCTTTGAGATGCAGATCAGATGAGGCAGAGAAGAATAAATTTTGTGCTGGTGTGGTTTTGAGATATCGTAGAATTCTGTGGGCTACATCAAGATGAGGTTATCTTGGGGTATCCAAGTATTGGCTTAGAACTTGAACAACATATGTTAAATCTGGTCGAGTGAGAGTTAAGTAAATTAACCTCACTGTCAGTCATCTATAAAGAGAACCATCCTCAAGCTCTGCTCCTGTTTGTTTATCAAGTTTCAAATGTTGCTCCATAGGAGATTTAGCTAGTCTGGCACCAAGACAGAATCTTAGAGTATTTCAACAGCAAATTTACATTGACAAAATTAAATGCCTATGAAAGTTCTGGCAACTTCAAGGGCCAAAAGAAATTTCAAAATACGAAGGTCCTTGATATGGAATTGGCTATGCAAGGAAGTCTTTAAATCAATGGTAGTAGAGGGATTAACAGTAGCTTTGACTATGTCCATCTTGTGATTCTAGGTTGTGAGAGGGGTGGACAATACTATACCAGAAGACGTAATCAACAAAAAGATGCTGAAACAAAAAAATGAAGCACGACAACAAAAAAATGTGGATGTCCATTTAAATTGAAGGCAACACAATTAAACCATGTAGATGTACAATGGGGGTTATTGGAAAAAGTTAACTATTAGTCCCCATGTAAAGGAAAATGCACATAAAACTGTGATTGAATTGGATCTTGACATGCTTATGAATATGTTTTTTAAGTCCACCGAAACACAAAAAGTGGAAATAAAGAAGCGTGTACAAGCATTAACTGATCCTAGTGCAACTTCCCTCCTTGAGTCGATAACAAAAGTGAATCTAAGAGGTAGGAGGAAAAAAAAAGAGGGCGAAGAAGATCATTGTGATACCAAAAGAATCAACTAAGCGCAATCCGTCTGGATTTGAGTATGTTCTTGCATCATTTGAGGAAAGTCAAACAAAGCTAGTCATTAACCAGTCTTCACAACAATCTGTTCAAGGGCCTCTAGTGCACTCCGATTGGAAACCCATAAAACTGAAGTTGACTGTGCATCGAACCAAAAATTGCAATACTATGAGTTATGTAACACAATTCCCAAATGCAATAACTCTTTTTATTGTTAATGTCATTGATGTCCCAGGATATGGAAATTGCAGGTTTCAAGTGGTTGCTGGATTCTTGGGGATAAGGGATGATGATTAGAAACAAGTGAGGATATACTTGTTAAATGAGTTGAAGACATTTAACTTTGATTACTTTCAAGTGTTGGGTTGTGAAGAGCGTGTGACTAAATTAGTGGAATTCATTCACTATTGGGATAATAATGTTGGCTTTAAACGCTGGATGACAATGCCAGATATGGGGTACATTATTGCATCATGTTATAACATTGTTGTAGTTCATATATTATGCCAGCAGTATCTCACATTTTTTCCTCTTCGTCAACAAGCTCCTTACAAACCAGGTCATCGGATTCTCGGATGTGGTTACATCAACTCAAGTCACTTTGTTANTTTTTCTCTTCGTCAACAAGCTCCTTACAAACCAGGTCATCGGATTCTCGGATGTGGTAACATCAACTCAAGTCACTTTGTCAGACTTGAGTTCACTCTAGATTCTTCCCTTACCTCCTATGTCAACTATGTGGCACAAGTATCATTATGAACTGGTTAACGGGTGGATTACTCCATATTTGATGAGGATAGAAAATTTCAAAATTTTGTTAGGAAATAATCAAGAAACTGCAATTGTAGATATTACTGACGATGTAGCCTCAAAACAAAGTATTTCTTTTTTTGAATCATAATAGTTTTACGTTTTCATAAATATTAGGTCACTATTAATTTATATTTTTTGTCTATAATTTTATGCAGGGGTCTTCAAAGTTTTATTGTCCTTAGCTTCTGTGCTCGATAAAGGGAGATCAAAAACACCTTCTGCAAGAAGTTTTTGGAAGGAGGATATGTCATTTTCATTCCAAGATTTATTATCATTTCAATCTTGAATTTTTGTGAGGACTATTTACTTCATTCCCAAAAAAAGGTTTTGCTAAAATGGTTATTATCGACTAAACAGTTAACTCAGTTATATGGATTATCCTTGCACAAAAACAAAACATCACTAATATAATTTCCTATGAAGGATGCTGGTCATTTATGTCCATAGAATTGGCCTCTTGCTTACTTTTACCTCTAGTGTTTGACCACTGTAAAAAGAAGTTGGATCTGAAGGATAAAGAAATAAACCTGTCAGGATATCTGCCAGTATCAATACATAATTTTTTTCTTTTCTCCTCATTGTGATGCACCATTGCATAATAATACTCTTAATTTTGATATTTGATATTCAAGTTCTATTTATAATATTACTATTTTACTGGACATCAAATGCATGATTCAAAAGTTAAAAGATATATTAACATGTTAATGGGGTGGACTTAGTCATTAATGGGGTGAGTTTAATCACAAATTGATAGTTACATAATGGGGTATACATAGAATGAGTGAGCCTAACTATTAATGGGGTGTATGTAGCATGAGATAGACTTAGTTACTAATTGGGCGGGTATAGAAGGGATGGACTTAGTAGTTTGATAATGAGAAATTAAATGGAATACGAATGGAGATTTGTGGAGTGGGAATAACCCCACCCCTCATTTAATAGTTGAGTCTTCAATCTTTGTACATTTCTCATACTCACAATTAAAAAATATATATTTATATTTTGTCCCTTCTTACCTAGAATTCTGGCTCCGCCCCCACTGTCCATACGATTGCAATGAAAACAAAGTCATAGCTTGGTATAATATGATAAAATTTTTCTAAATTCTTGTCCCCAGTAATTGTAGAATTCTCATCTTCTTTTGGTTTTCCTAGTATTAGAATCTAATTTTTGAGAAAGCAAAAATTAAGAATTTAATTATCGAAAGAAAGTGATCGAAGATGAAAATTTAAGAGAACAACTAAATGACAATCATTAAACCCATGTCGATTTGCAAATGAATTTTGAGTGATAATAATTGATGACTTGGTGTGTAAGAAAAAAAGAAGAGTTTGAGTTCAAATATAAACGAAGAGATCGAGGGTGACAACATTGAATCATATGAAAGAAGTTTAAGTTTGAATTTTTAATTCATGAAAGAATCTATTTTTTTATTAATATGTAAGGAATATTGTTATTATGGCCTGAAAATTTATCCTAAATTGTTGATCTAATGACATGACAGTGAAGCTACTAAAATAATATTATTTTAATTAAATTTATTAGATTTATTCTTTGAGACCACATCACTTAACACAATATTTTGTGAATAAATTAGTTTAGATTTTTAGACCTAAAAGAGTTATTGAAACATAGAAGTGGCGATAAATCTATATCTATACTATTATAAAATGTCAACAAAAGAGAAACTTTTGATTGACTATTATGTCCTTATAAAAAGATAAAAGACACTTATATCCTCATGTATTGAATTATTCAATTTTAATTAAACTAGTTGGCACCCACGTGTGTTGCACGTGAACTATTTTAACTTATAATTTTGATAAAAAAAATTATTGATGGGATAGAAATTACAAAATAGGTTCATATCTTGAGTTTTAATACTTTGATTTAGAATTTTATTTTGATAGTGTGTTTGTCAATTATAAAATTTACAGTTTGTGTTCATGAAGACTAAAGATAAACAAAACATGAATTGCAAACCCTTGGAATTTTTCAATCGTTTAATAGTTCAACTAAAATGTGAGCTTTGTACCCGTGCATAAAAAGTTATTGATAGCACTGTTTACCCAATATGATTTGAAAAAATTACGGAAATTATACATTGTTTTGGACATTACAGAAACATATACCCTTAGAGATTTCTATGTACAATTTTATATCACAAGTAGACTCTTTAACTAAAATTGATTCTAAACATTAAAAAAAAAACCATTGCATTCAAAACCCAAAATCCCAACCTTTGAAGCTGAATAATTGAAACTTCAAAAAAATATCTACATATGTTGATATACAAATTCACTCAAATGCATTTTAGGATATTTCATCTTCTCTATAATCATTCCAATCAATCACATACAATCGAATCGAATCCGGACCTTAAAATCCCTGCAACAAATTGGATCGAGAAGAACTATGAATATTATGCATCTGAATGAAACACAATAAGGTGTCATTCAAAACATCTTGGTCAAATATCTTGAACAAAGTAGTCATTTGAATTCAAAAACAAAAAGAAGTTAAAATTCATGATGGTATTCAAACTTAAAGTATAATTGTACATGCAAATTAACAAAGTAGCAGCTTGAAAAAAAAGAACTGGATATAGTTTGATTATCTTGTACTTCACCATAATTGGATCTCAGCTTAAAGTAACAACAAAGGAATTCAATGAGTGATAAAATAACATTCATGAAAAGAAGGGAGAGGATATATGAAGGTTAATATTGAATTCAAGTCTCAGGCCAACCCTTGACCCGTGGTGAATGGACGAATCGATATACCAAAAAGAAAATAAAGCATATTGATTCAACATGTCATACAATTACTAAAAGTTTTACTGCTAAGGATGAACATGTTCAAGAATTGTCTGAGAAAAAGTTTTAATTGTCACTAAATCATAAAAAAACATAATAAAAATTGTGCTCAACTTAAAACTTTATGACCATTGACCTTCTTAAATAAAATGAGTAAAACATGACACTTGGTCAGATTGTGGCAGCAAATGAGCAACCAGACGCATTATCATGAAGTGTTTAGAAAATTTACCACTGGGGTTGACAACATTGAGAGGAAACAACCGACAAGTACACAATCCGCCAACTTTGCTCCATATAATCGTGACAATTAGTAAATTGCGAAACTAATCAGTCATTTCAGATCAAGAAATTCAATTAATAGATTGGTCAAAATATAAAAACTAATTCTCAGAATTAGACCGCAACAGTTGTGCCACACGGGAACATAAGAATGATAGCTTGAAACAGAACAAGAAGAGGACCAAGTACTTTTAGCTGTATTAGTAACACAATAGGAAATTTTTTAAAGAAATTTATGCACAAGACGACATTTAAGTAATTGGTCAATGAAAAAATCAAGCAAATAGAAAGATTTATCCTCCCGAGTCGCTCAAGATACGGTGNGGAGAGGATATATGAAGGTTAATATTGAATTCAAGTCTCAGGCCAACCCTTGACCCGTGGTGAATGGACGAATCGATATACCAAAAAGAAAATAAAGCATATTGATTCAACATGTCATACAATTACTAAAAGTTTTACTACTAAGGATGAACATGTTCAAGAATTGTCTGAGAAAAGGTCTCAATTGTCACTGAATCATAAAAAAACATAATAAAAATTGTGCTCAACTTAAAACTTTATGACCATTGACCTTCTTAAATAAAATGAGTAAAACATAACACTTGGTCAGATTGTGGCAGCAAATGAGCAACCAGACGCATTATCATGAAGTGTTTAGAAAATTTACCACTGGGGTTGACAACATTGAGAGGAAACAACCGACAAGTACACAATCCGCCAACTTTGCTCCATATAATCGTGACAATTAGTAAATTGCGAAACTAATCAGTCATTTCAGATCAAGAAATTCAATTAATAGATTGGTCAAAATATAAAAACTAATTCTCAGAATTAGACCGCAACAGTTGTGCCACACGGGAACATAAGAATGATAGCTTGGAACAGAACAAGAAGAGGACCAAGTACTTTTAGCTGTATTAGTAACACAATAGGAAATTTTTTAAAGAAATTTATGCACAAGACGACATTTAAGTAATTGGTCAATGAAAAAATCAAGCAAATAGAAAGATTTATCCTCCCGAGTCGCTCAAGATACGGTGGCCAGCCACTGAGCTCGAGGTCGTAGTCGGCGTAAGTCTATATGTAGCAAAAAAAAACCTCCCAAGTCACAACATATAATTACTTACAAAATACTATATTTTCAATCGCCAGTAAACATGCATCAATAAGAAACGGTTTGCATGGATTATAATATTTTTCAATAGCTTTAGAACGGCAGATATGGAACCTATTTTTCATTAAGTTTTGTATCAACCAAATGGTGAGAATATCTCTATGTGCTTGATTCATACACAGGATGGTGAAATTACTTTTCTCGTATGTGGAAACAACTTATTTGAAGGAGTTTGCTTACCACCAGTGTATGGACTGATGATGACTTCAACTGCTTTGGATGGTGTAAGCAAGACCAACTTTGGCACTACAATGGAAGGATACCATGAGTTTTCTGCCATCGGTTCATGGAATCAGCTAGAATTTGGATAACAGTAATATTGGACTCGAGTCATTTTTGTGTAGCGTCTCATACTTTTTTTTTCCTCTAAAACTTCACAACATTCAAAGGGCAAAGGATAACCTATATGGCTTGTAAGAGGTCTCTAAACAAGCACACCACATCCACTTCCAATAGAAATGCCCTGCAATAAATAATTATTATATCCTATTCATTTCACAAATAATGTAATAAGCAACAGATCTAAACAAAACCTAACAATGCTCTGTTCGAAAATCTAATGACAATCAGATTAAGCTTTCGGTGACTCCTAATCTGACTGCACTTTATTTGGTGTACACAAATTTTTGTGGCCCATAACTTTTGAATGGCTGATGAGATTCTCAACCAAATACACTAGGACGGGAAAGAAAGAGAGGTGTCTGTTATGGGAGACTAGGAGTCCTAATGCATTAGGGATAATTAACATAAATTATTTGTTTAGTTAATTTGTATTAATTTCAATTTAATATTGGAGGAAACTTAAAGAGTAGGAGCCTGTTAAGTTGTCTGAAATTTGAAATGATAGGATATATTTGGAATTAGTTATTTAACTAAGGTTGTTTTAGTTAATCAAAAGTTTTTTACTATTGTTGACATTTTATAATAGTATAGTATAGATTCAATAACTTATACCGTGCTTATTCATAACATCAAGGCATTTTAATCTAGCCTATAATTTGTCCCTTTCGTGACTCGACCATATAGAGTTGTAGCTCATGTTACGTTTGATCCCATACTAGTTATGGTGGCTTGTTTTTTATACCACTTGCTAAGAACTCATAGGTTAAACGTGCCCCTAGAAACCACTTGAAAATGTCCCCAAGAGATCATATGCACACATGGATCGTAACAGTTTCATTGTTATTGTCTTCTTATCAATTTCACTGTATTCAATCGATTTAGGAACAGGTTGTATTTTGATAGATTACTATAAACTACAGTAATCTAATTTGGGTTTGTGCAAAATAAAGTGGAAAAAATAGCAATAACTACAATGGGTAGTTCATCATCTAATGGAGGAATTGTTCGCAAGTGTCATTCAAAAGCATGGCTCAAATCTTTGGGTTATGTTGTGATCTCTTTGAGACTTCTCTTAAATTAGTCAATGTAAATTGGCATTTTCAAGTGGAAAATAGTGATGCAAATTTAAAATTTGAGAGACCAAATTAAAACAATTGAGGACTAAAGTGACATAAAGTAAAAATAAATTTTACCCTTACAAATAAGGTCACTTTTTTATTTAGTATATTGCTACCTATTTATTTTTTAAAAAATTATATAGCTATCCTTGATTCTTTTTCAGCAAGTTGGGGGCTCATAACCAAGTGATATAAGATTAGATGCAAATTGTAAAATGTCTTTTTGAAAAATTAATTTCTCAACAAAATGAATAATGATCTCAATTAGATTTCGAAATAAAATGAAGGATGATTTTGCATGGACTCTTTAACTGTAAGCATCTAAAAACCTCCTTAGTAAATAACATATAATTAATTATGTACGATTTTTTGAGATTTAAGCAAATGTCGTACTCCTCGTCATGGACTCTTTGATTGTAAACATTTGATATTGGTTTTTTTGTAATATAGTGATTTAGTTTTAGCTCTTGTTATATTTCTCAGGCTAAAAGTTATAGGTTCAACACATGAATTTGTAATTGTTTTCATTGATGTTTTGCCCCACAAAATGAAACCCTCATTCTGTGCCCCAACACTTACTTATGTTTTTATTTCTAGAAATACAAAGTCTTATATCACTAAGTCTCGACGTGACATTTTCCATTTATTTGCACAAAAACCATCCAAAACTAAGGGAAGTGATTCAGGATTGCTCATTGCATTTATAGTAGTCCCCTTCACCTTTCGAAGGGAAGAAAGCAGGGATAATTGGAAAGAAATGATTTTTTTTCTTAATTTCACATGTATGTATATATTGCTTGAGACTTTATGTAGATGGAGAAGGGAAGAGAGATAGAGGTGGAAATAGAGTGAGAAACATAATAAGCTAAAACAAGTATTTTGGTAAAAAAAAAAAAACCAGCGACGATAACGTTTCTTCTTGGATTAAAAGCCCATTTCAACCTAAAGTTTGATGTATAATTGCCACCTAAAAATTGAATTTGAATCAATATTAAATGTTATATGACAAAGACAATTAGATTGAAAAATTGGATCTACTCTCCAAAATTTTATTTTTAAATTTGGGATCAATCCTTGCCAAAAGGCAAGACTTGATTTCTTATACTCATTTTGGGTCATTTATTGTGCCCCCTTTCGAACTTCTTTTTATCTGTTTGTTATTGTTTTTTTTTGGCTCTCCCATAGATGCAGTATTCAAATATTATAATAGTTAATTCTTAATTGTAATATCAAACAAAAAAAAAAAAGGTTAGTGCTAGCCTAAATTACGAATTTAAACAATTGTATCTACATTAGCACAAACTTGAGTGTACAAAATTATTTTACCTCCAATGGGAAGAATATAGGACCAAGAATCAGTCGCAACAGCTAGGAAATGTTTTTATAATGCAAGTAGGCAACTTGCAAATTATTTAGAACTTGCCTTATACCAAAAAATGTGTTACTTCACCTGAAATTGAAGTAGGTTGAATACATGAAAATGACATATTGCTAAGTGAGTGTAATTATGTGGGCCGATATTAATTCGATTCATTTTCAATCAATCCAATTGATGTAGTAAAGACTTTTCTAAGTAACATCATTTGCAAGACTTCAATAAGCAGTTCTCAACAAGTATGTCATATGATTACTACTTTAGGACCAATTTTGGACCAATTCTGTCTTTTGAGTGTGGGGAACATCGCTATGATCACTTGACCACTCTTCTTAGTTACAATAAAATCCTGCAAACACACATTCAGGGTCCGTTTGGTTAGGAAGAAAAAAATGGTGGAAAATGAAAATGAAGTAAAAGAAAAAAAAAATGATAGAAAATATCTTTTCATATATGTATTTGATTAGAATAAAAAATTTACCGAAAAAATTAAAAAAAATTCATTCTATTGTTTTAAAGAAAGAAAAGTTATAAATTTTTTTTTATAATTGTCTAAATTATCCTTAATTATATTAAATTAGTCTAAAAATGAAAAAATATATATATATATATATATAATTATAATTGAAAGTTAAAAAATTTTAAAAAAAAATGGCTCAAAACTTAATTTTAAGAGAATCACCAATACAAAGGTCTTTTGACCAAATTATGTGATTAATCAAATTCATATCAAAATTTTTTAGAATTAATAACCAATAAAATATTTTAAGAAAAATAAAGGTAAAATAGGAAGTTAGTTATATATCACAATTTTCTTGCATATCCTTATATTTTTAACAAGAAAAAAAAGTTAGTTATTTGTGAGAAAGTTCAAGTATAAAGGAAAATTATTTTTTCCATCATTTTCTTTTTCATGCTAACCAAACACATGAAAATTTTAAAAAATTTCTCTTTCTTACATTTTCTATCATTCTCCCGTTAAACAAACAAACCCTCAGTAGTTCAACATTTCACTATATATATATAGACTCACAAAATACAATAAAACTAATTTAGTGGTCATGAGACCAAAAAAAATATTTTAGTCCGGTTATAATTTATAAAACAGATATCTAATCAATATTGGTGATTAGTAATATAGGGAAAGTTTACAGCGGGAGAAAAGGGATAGAAATCACAACGTATGTCAAACCCAGGAAAAAAATTTTAACTTTTTCTGAAAAAAGGGCAAAATGGTAATTTGTCATTACAGCGCGGGTTAAAAACTGATATTTTTCTAGACCTCAGATGATGAAACGAACCTCACCATTGGATTCGTCTCACGAAATCTAGTTTTTCAGACAAATTTCGTCGAATTCTGAGATAGTCGGATTTTTCACGATTTTCTAGATGACGAGTGTCCGATGACCCCCAAAAACGAAATTTTTATAAAAATTCTGAAATTCAAAAAATGTTTTAAATAAAATTCATATAAAATATTTTTAACTTAAACCGGTACGAAATTTAATCGATTCGAGGCGAAAACGGACCTGGACAAAGGACGACACTTGGCGCGACGAGAGCCAAGTCTTTAAAAAATATAAAAGTTGGCAAATATCTGAAAATTCAGATTTTTTTCTCTTCATTTGGCCTGCTGGATCAGACCCAAGAGCAAAGAGGAAAAAAAATAATTCTTCAAACTTTCTTCCACCGATTCTTGGAGTTCCGTCGGTCGGAATTCGTCGGGCCAAGAATTAAAGTCGATCTATGCGACGAGAGCTACCCGTGGGTACCAAAAATAAAGATTTTCACCGAATATTCAAATAGAGGATTTTGGAGAAATCTAAGCTTTGGACTAGAATCTTGTTCTTGAGGCTTCCTACGAATTTTTTTCGCTTCAAGAGGTAGGTTTCCTCCTACTCGGACCTATTTCTAACCTAAGGTGTCCATAGGGTTCATGTGGGCTTTTTTGGGTATTTCTAACATTTTTTCATTATGGTTGGTGTTATGAAAATGGGTAGGATCAATTCTAGTGTGAATTGGTAGTTAGAAAGTGCTAGTTTGTGATTTCTAAAATGTTTCGATAATTGGTTATGTAAAAATCATATATTCTGATTTTTATTTTGTTTGAAATGGTCCATATAAAATCTTGGCTTGATTTTGGTATATGGAAGTGTTTATGTAATCTCTTGAAAATTAGGATCATGTGGGCATGTTTTGTGTTTTATATTATACCTTGTGAATGAAATGTGATATTAGCATGTATTATGTGTTATCATGTTGATGAAGTGTTGATATAT
>CAUOFW020005380.1:33124-58027 GCA_963454935.2 Ilex paraguariensis
TGATTTTTATTTTGTTTGAATGATCCATATAAAATCTTGGCTTGATTTTGGTATATGGAAGTATTTATGTAATCCCTTGAAAATTGGGATCATGTGGGCATGCTTTGTGTTTTATATTATGCCTTGTGAATGAAATGTAATATTAGCATGTATTATGTGTTATCATGTTGATGGAGTGTTGATATATGCTCTTGGATATATTGAACTTGAAATGGATATGGTGATTATATGCAAATGATATTAATTGTCATGGTATACATTGATATGTAAAAATTGTCATTTGGCATGCATTGCAACATGGACATAGAATTAACTTCACATTCATGGGCTACATGCATGAGTGTGGGTGTAGGGTTGCATGGGGTGATCAACACCAACATTGGTGTTTGATGGTGGGCTCGGAAAAGTGGGATGGAACGTCCTACAGAGTCGCACGGTTACATGCATAAGAAAACTTGTGTCGGGTATAGCAAGTAGGGCTAGACACTCCCTCGGGTGAAAAACCCAGCCACTTGGTTCATACACTTACCTGCGGTGAAATTCTAAAAAAGTGTAACGGCGNAAATCCGGCCACTTGGTTCATACACTTACCTGCGGTGAAATTCCAGAAAAGTGTAACGGTGTACGGAGCCGGAGGTGCGATTCCTGAATCCAATACTCCATAAAGGCACCTGATTTTGATATATAAATTATTTATTTGATGGGAAACATCCAAGAATGAAATGGTTTTATGACATATGATTGATTTCAAAATGATCTTTGGATGTGTTTCATCAAAGACGTTGTTTTACACATATGTGTTGCATTGTGTTGTGGGAGTCGATGAGGACTTGAATTAAAGTTGCATGAGTGAGTTTCATCTCATTTCATTGCATGGCATGATGAATTCCAATATAGAGTTTCATATTTTTACTTGGAATGTTGATGTGAATATGAACGGTCAAATGTGAACATTGCATGTGCACTTAGGTGGGGATTAGCCCTTGTAGGATGTACTCTATTGGGCGTTGGCTCACCCTATACGGGAAACATTTTAGGTACGAGTCATACGCCGAGAAACGGCACTCACTCGGGCACTTAAGGAGGAAGAAAAACCGACTTGTGGTTTCCAATCCATTTCTTTTGTAAAAAATTAGACTTGTAATTAAATTTTCGCATGTAATGTGTAAAGGAATTGTAATAGAGTCTATATGGACCGTTTTAATATAGTCTTGCATGTTTATATGGGTATGGATAATTGGACCCGGCGTGGCCAATGTTTACTTATAAATGGACCCGGTGTGGTCATTGTTGAGTATTGGGCCTCGGATGGGTCTTGTTATTATATAATGCATAGGTTGTGTTTTGAGTAGAGTTCCCCTTACAAATGAGACTCTGCCCAAATTTTTAATAAAGGATGGACCTGGGTAAATGGGGCACAACGTTGAGATATTAAGGTATTCGATATCCACGGGCATTCCGCGGGTTGATGGGTCATCAACAGACCCCCAGATTTTGGGGCGTCACACCGTAAGCGTATACAGATCTCCACAATTGAAATTCTTTCGAAATGTTTTGAAAATAAATCCAAAAAATGATCGTGATCCTGCATCTCTAACCCACATGAAAGAAATATATAGGATTTCATTCTACATATGTAGAGTACTGCTAATAGGCATCGATATAAAACTGAAGAGCCAATAAATTAAATAAGAAAGAGTGTATGTAATAGATCCAAATTGTAACTTATATATCACATGTAAATAGAATATTTATTTTAGAATCCGTAAGGCCTACCGTTAAATGAGTAAAACTATTAGTGTAGAATCAAATTGTAACTTATATCTTGTATGTAAATAGAATATTTATTTTAGAATCCATAACGCCTAACGTTAAATGAGTGAAATTATTAGTGACTATTGAATGAAGGACAAATTTGAGATTATAGTTGTAAATGAGGATGATATAGGAACCTATAAACAAAATGGTATGAAAAGCATAGAAACAGAGAGATGAGAGGATAATTTTTTCAATAGCAGGAAGATGAATCAAATTGCCATTATTAGCGGTTAAAAGGTGCATTAAGTGTACAAAGAAATGATCATATATTTCTCTTATAGAAATATGAGGATGTCATTGTCTTTGTAGAATTAATAAGGTCAAAAATAGGAAAATAAAAGTTTTTCATGTTAAGGAGTTTTTAGAAGTAGTATAGATATAGATATAGATATAGATGAATTTATGAATTTAATTTGAAATTAATATTAGAGGAAAATTAAATAGAGGAATATAAAAGGGTAGGATATAAGAGGCATTAGTTCTTTCACTAAGGTTATTTAGGTCAATCAAAAGTTTTTCACTTTTATTGACATTTTATTATAGTAGTATAGATATAAATAGATAGATATGTGAATGACCTTTCACATTTTCAAATTTATCTATACTTGTATCTATTTACCTATATTTAACAACTATTCCTCATATTGTGTCTACATAAATTATCTGACCTTTTGTTCTCTCTCATGATTGACTACAATATCCATTTGTCCAAAATCTTTCAGTTTGTGTTATTTTCATGTACGCAATAAATATTCAATATGCAATGAATACATCATCAACTAAGAAATGAAACATTTTTTTTTGCTCCAAATCGGTACTCTCTCACTTGATCGCCTCCTTCTGGACAAGCACATCATAGATGATCAGCCGGTGAGACTTAGGTCTGCTACTTCTTGCACTAAAGTTGGTTTTGTGCATTTTTAGTTCTTGGTTTTTGTTTTAATGATGTGATTTGTGGCGGTTGCTATTGGTTTCTAGTGTTTATTGTATTGTGGAATTTTTTGTGTGGTTTTTAATGGTTTAATTCATATGTATCACATATGTACATGTAGATGGGATTTAGACCTTCATTGTATTGGTAAATTTGTCTTTTCTTGATTTTAGTTTCTCTGCTTTTGTTATTTTGATTTTATATGATTTTTTTTGGTTGTATACGGGTTAGTATCATATAAGCACATGTAGGTGTGCATGTGGGTAACATGTTCCATTTTTTGCTTTACGAGTTTGTTATATTGATGGTTGTTTATGGTTTGGTCATATAATCAAGCATATATTTAAGGTTATTTTGTTATGATAACCGGTTCTTACTATATTGATGTGATTTTTGGAGATTATCATTTGTCAATTCATATTAAGAACAAGAATTGGCTACATTTGTGTTGTTGTACTTGTGGATTTTTGCTATTTTGATTTTAGGTTTTCTTTCATAGTAGGACTAAATTTATTTATTTTTTTTTTGTTCTTTTGATTTTAGGCATCTATTGATTGGAGCATTTTATGGCAATAGTGAATTAGGGAATGGGAGAAGAAAATGCTCAAAGTCACACTAAAGGCAAAATTGGAGAAGAAAATAATGAATAAAATTGTAGGACACTAACTCTTTAGATGCGAATAGAATCACAGGAGCTGATTTGAAGCTAATATGGGGTACAAAGATCACAAAATTTATCCATCTTTTAATCGTCAATGTGTGTTTAGATTCGATAAATATATTTCTTTTATCTAAAATAATCCACGTGCAAGACACATGTACACCAACTAGTTACTTCTAAATGCACACATATGGGAAAAACATTTATTTCCCTCTTTTACTCTCTAGCAACTCTTAAATATCCAAACTACCAGACACTTGAATAAGTATTCATTATAAAATACATTTATTTATTTGAGTGACTTTTAATGTCTCACTATCCATTAAAGTATCTATATGTAACCTCTTAGCTTCCGCAACCCCTTCTCTATCTTAGGGCACCTCTATAGTCACCAAGTTACTTTTGCAAGTTGGTACTGTAATTATAATAGTTGCAAATGTAATGGCAGCAATTCCAACGCCTCTTCCTTTTTTCATGCTCTCTTTTCCATGTTGATCACACACAAAAAAACTCTATAAACAAAATCAGTTTTTTTTGTACTTTAATATTTGATTTTACAAATGCTTGTTGGATTGAAGAACTATTGGAATCATGTAAGTGCTAAAATCTTTCTTGTGAGCCTCCTTTTCACTACTATTCTGCCATATTAGATATAGTCACTCCTATAAATTGTCTATTGCTTTGCATATTACTTTTTTAGGACTATTGTTTAACATTACTTCTTTCACATAGCTTAGCAGATTAATTTTAGTCGACATGAGGGTGGTTCTTTAACTTTGGTCAGACTCAGCCTTTGCGTGTAGCGGACGTTGCAAAGTTTTTGTTTTGCTTTCTCATGTCATTCTCTATTCTCATGTAATTTAATTAATTTTTTCTTATGCCAATTAGTAATTGGGTGTTATTGTCTTTGTATAGTCCTCATGTGCATATAGGCTTCCATAAATTTTTTTCCCATCTAGGCTTTCGATTTGGATAAATGAAAATTAACTGAACTTTGTTTATATATTTTATATTTCTTTTTCTTTTCCTCTTCCTCATGGATCTTTTTTCCAAATTACTAATAATTAGAAGATATGAACATTACTTGTTTTTTTCATTATGTCTAACCAATAGCTATTGTTGGATTTCTTGTTTACTCCAGAACTAATAGTGTCGATGATAACTACATATCAGATTTACGTGGTCATTCATTGTCTACTAAGAGGCTTTTTTTGTCAATTATTTTTTTTTGTTTGTAGATATACTTGGTAACTCTCAATATATGAAACCAACATTGGAATGCCCAGATCTCGAAAATGCACGTTATTGTTATCACTAGAGGTCTATGTTTGAAACATGTTGAGGACTAGGAAATGACAAGAAATAAAGAATGCATTTTCTCCAACTATTCTATTCAATGTTACATTGGTATTTTTCATTATAGATGTGGTCCTTCATTTATAAATTATCAACGTTTACTAAATAAGTAGATTTCGTGAAAAATGGTCCCTGGTTTTAACAAAATATATTTTACTCAAAATGATACATGTGCAACGTAAATGTGCAGCAACTAGTTAATAGAAATTTTAAGTGGGGACAAATTTTTAAAAATTATAAATTTACAAAAATTTCTAAACTATCCAAAAAAATTTTTAAATTACACTAAGGAGGTTGTCCCCATTGCCCCGATGTAAATCCGCCGAGTTTCCTAAAAATGAAAAGAATAGAAAAAAAGTGTGTAAGAGAGAGGAGAAAGAGAGAGAGAGAAAGAGAACTTACGTTTGGGCAAGACACTAACACCGAGCTTTGTAATTTAGAGTTATGTTTTTGTGAAAAATAGAGTGAATAATCTCGTAGGCTTTTTATAAGAGGAATTCTTTATGCAGGAATGCTTTTAAGTTTTTTGGATCACAATACTTTTATGTTAATTGTGTTTTTTTTTTACGAGATAAAAAAATGCCAACTCAATTTGATGTAATACATTTTACACCAAAAACTGCCAACTGCTATGTTTTGGGGATTACAATACTATTAGCACTTGTCTTTGCATAAATATAGCTCAAATTCTTAATATCTTTGTCTTGCACCAACAGTTTCGGCAAGTGCTTATTTTCCTTTCTTGCACAAACGTAAATTAATACAAATAGATAGACATGGACATGCTTATAGAATAAGTTTGATTGATTCACAACTGTATCAAATACAACAGCATTTTTGAAACAACTTTTCAGCAATTTTATGTTGAAGCAGCAATCAATCAATCAATGCATTTCGCGATGAAGATCTACCCTCAAGTAGCCTCAAATGCATCAATCAAGAGTACCTAATTGTAACTACATAGCTGCCACTGTTTCTCCAAGTCCAACTAATCCCATGGAGGTACAAAAATTTACCCTCTCTCACCAGAATCTGGCAACCTGAGCCAGAATATTGATACAGAAAATATCAAAACAATTGAATTCTAGAATATTGGGAAAAAATTAACTTCTTTGGTTTGTCCGGCTTCCCAACAACTATTCACGCATCCAGCGACAAACAAACAATGGGTTTGGCTTAGGTATCAAAGGAAGGAGGTATATTACTGAAATAGGATCAATCATATTTTAGGTCAAGTTACAATGCTTTGGGGGAGTTCAGGAGCGCTATAATATAATGGGATCATCGATCTCAAATACCTTAAAAATTTATAACTTGACCCCCAAAAAAAATTGTTTTTCCGTATAAACTTATCCAAAAACTATATGCATAAAAGGAATTATGATCCAGTTACTCTAAAGAGCAGGAGCAATTGCCGGGAGAAATAAAAACATCAAGAAGGAAGTGAGAGAAATTTACCTTCTAAAGTTTTAATCTGCCTGCTCGACAAGGTGCTGGGTACCACAACCATATGAATCAAGGTTGCTCTGTCAGATGCATTTTAGTCATGTGGGATCAAGGATTGTATTTCCCAAAAATTAATCCAAATCCGACAAACATGAGCTATCTTTGGCCAGTCCTCTCCTTTCTCTTTCTCGCATCGCCTCTCCAAATGTGGACACTCTTCAATTCGCAGTGTTTCGAGTGACTGCAGCCCATCTGGCAAGGAAATCAAGTTGGGGCAATACTGAATTATCAACGCTAGTAAGAAATTTTCTATTTTTTTAGGGGGCAGGAAAACAATGTATCCCAAAAAAGAATTGAGTAAATAACTAATCAAATAGCAGCCATAATTGAGGAAATTGAACTGAGTGAAAGCATAGAGCAAAGAGACATTCCATACTATTGAACCCAAAAGGCTAATAGAGTCAATTGATGTTGAACAAAATGAAAGGCTAGACCTATAACATTTCTGCATCCATGGATATCATTATCAGGCGTTGTTTAGATGGTTGCAGAAAGTTCTTTGCTGGAAGCGGCAAGTTCCAAGTGGTAATGCAAGGTTTGATTCCCCATTGGGACCGGACTCCATGGGCAACAAAGATCAAAAAATACTTCCCCATACTGTATCACAAGCATTGGAAGCCAATGGTGATCATTGATTATGTCTGGCAGTCAAACCATGCCTGTTGCCACCTAGTTTGGACAGGAACAGAATTTGCCATGATCAGTGACCATAAATACCACAAACAAGATTCACAAATGTGACTATTTTAGATAAAAGTGAAGGTGATTTTTTCATAGTCTTCGAAATGTTGAGTGAACTATGTAGGATCTTGTGGACAACTCAAATCATGGGCCAAAAAGAAATTCACCCAATTAAGTGGCTTCAAATAATTCGACATTCTATTACAGCTGCTACGTGATAAAAGAATAATTGATAGTAATTGTATGAGACTTGTCTATTGTAGAATAGTAACCATATCTATTCCTCAGATGAATAGGCACCAATCAATAGGATATCTATAATATAAAACACGTCAAGCTTTAATAAACCTATCCGACGGTTTCAAATAAACTCATCTAACGGCCATATACTTCCCTCTCAAGAATCTAGGTTTACGTTACACCGTACCTTCAGACATGGATTACCCAAGTTATAAAACATAGAAGAATGTTATGCGAGCAACATATTCTAATTATAAGTTATGACAACTAAATATGCGCTCTACCCTCAGAACCTATTATTAATAATAAAACAATACAAGCAACTTAAACCCTGAACAATAAAATGTGCATTCTCTGTTTTCAAAGTTGTGGTCTATCACAACATGCTTTTGTGCAAGCAATAAGAATTAAAAAGTCTTGTGTACAAGGCTCCCACCTCTGGCAAAGTCGGGGATTGGTGAGTTTCAGGTACTAGAATATCATTTGCTATCCCTTAGAGGAAAGATGTTTAGATTCTGCATATTGTTTGTTCTTAATTGAAGCCTTTGAAAATAATTGTGATTTCCCAAACTAGCTAGAAGGTGCCTATACAAAATCAAAACCAGTTGAACAGAAAAAACAAGTATAATTAAAAAATACACGCTTCTCCGTTCATCTAAATACACAATATTCCAGCTAAATCCATATGAAATCATCTAGAAGATAAACTTTTCAACTTCAACTTCAGCATTATGTTCATTCATAATTGAACAGATAAGGCAAAGTCCACGAGTGTTCAGTTATCAATTAGCACTAAATGAACAATAATATTAGGCAAGAGAACAAACCTCAACTTCCATGGCACTAAAACCAAATCCAGAGTCCCCTAAATAGAAACCACAACCCGACCAGATGAAGCCACTGCCACAGTAATGCAATATCCCAGACCATCCCCATTGTCCCCCAAGTCCCAACATCCAACCTACTCCTCGGCTTTGTGTGAATCAACACAGCCCGACCAACGTTGATTGTGTTCACCCCCTCAGACACCAAAATCGCATCCCTAATTATTCTCATCGATGTTATAAAATTGAATGGTCGAACATCCTTAGCCAATTGTGCCTCCATTCTTGACACATTTTCCTTTGCCTCTTCACTATCGCCTCAACCCAAGTATGATTCTTTCCCAAACAAAAAAGGTCATTATTAATCTCCTTATGAATCATTCCAAAACCCTTTTCGCATCCCCAACAAAATCCCACACTCGATTTCCTTAAGTCAATCTCTTCCTTACATATATCAACTAATAAAAAATTCATGTCCTTGGACCACTTTGGAGGTTCCCCAAAATGCAATTACCAATTCAGCCTTGCACCAAGCACTAATGCAACATCACATTTCCCAATCGCCATTGACCTTTCCCCCATTGCAACTAGCTCATGTGTATCAGACAACAATCCCTTTCCTATTGAAGTTCGCAGAAATGGAATTACAGTGCTTTCAACTAACTTTTAAAGTTCATTCTCTGCTCTAGCAATGGCAAGGCCCTTACCAAATACAATCAACGGCCTCTCCGATTGTCTTGTCTCAACATCGAAACTTCCTTTTCAATCTCTGAATATTCCGACACTTCCTGTCACTTCTTCCTATTTCTTTCTACATTTCTGAGCATCAGTTTTCAATTTATTGACCTCCAATTCAGTTTTGATGAAGCACATCAGAGGGTAAGTCTAAGTAACACCCACCAAGTCGGCCCAATTTGGCCTAGTGAATAACTTCGAAAATACAATTAGAGATAAGTTTGATATCAGTGGTTTCTGTGGCAAATCTCGAGAAGGGTTTAACCGATGTGATTTGATCGAGCTCTTGAAAATCGTCGTGGCCAGAGTCTTTTTGATTGCAAGAGTCAGAGATGACGACCATGGGCCAAGAGTTAACGGTGGCGTTGGAAAGACCAGCGAGGCCATGGACGCAGTAGTGCTAGAGATGCTGAGGACGATTCCCTGCCGGCTAGTGAGGTACCCGAATGTCGGGCCGGCATACCCATATGATTGATTGCTCATTGTGTAAGGCGATGAATTAGATTCGAAGGGGGACGGAGTGGTTGGCGAGGGAGATGACTAGGATTCCAACGACGCTGAACATGCGATCCACGCCGGCCCCTACCAAAGAAATGGCTACTTAGGAATTGCCATTGATTCGGGTTTTGTGATCGGAGTTGATGACTACCATCGATGAAAGAAGGGTATTGTTTGGAGGTGAACTGACGTATAGAGTTCTGTACCCAAATTACCAAATTTCACCCGATGGTGAGTCAATGTACTCAAATTTGAATAAAAATTCTGAATTGGTATAAATTAGTTCAATAAACTCACATCTCTCTGCAGCCAATCCACCATCGATGCCCTTGACCCCAAATCTCTCATCCCAAGTCTCAACTCAGTTTGTGCCTGATTTTTTTATCAACTTTGCATAAATAAATAAAAAAGCCCGTAAATTTGTTGTCGGTGATGATGGCGAAGTCGGGACAGGCTCAAATATGGAAAATTAGCTGAAAATGAAGAAAATACAAGATGAAAAAGGAAGAAGATTACTTAAAAATCTTTGAAGTCGTGGGTGCTTTTGGCAGTGGCGTTGAAGGGAAGCTTGATGTAGGATGGGAAGAGCTAAAAACCATGGGAAAATAGAAAGAGAAGAATAAAGAAGGAAGTGGAAGGATTTACCTCGTTCTCACAAAAAATTTGTCAAGAAATACACAATTTTCTACAGAGAAATAATTTTTATTATATCTCCCTTTCCCTAATAAAAATAATTGGGATTACACCATTATTTATTGGTCAAATTCCCTACTAAAATAAAAACTATTCTACTGAAAGAGTTTCATAACCAAACTTTCAAATTCCTATCCTACTAAAATTCTATAACAATTTCTTAGTCAAATTCTACTCCTAGTCATACAAATATTTCCTAACTAATAAAATAATACTAAAATAAATAATAAAATTCAATTCTTAAATTTAAGCTAATTCAGTCCCTTTTTGATCTCTATCAATTCTTCCTGGCTAAAAAAATCTCTTCTCCAAAGAGTTATTGCAGCAAGAATACTCTAAGAGAATTGACATCAAATTGTGAAACACATCGTCAAACCTAATAGCATAGAAGTAAGATCTCTCTTCAATGACATAATATAGGATATCACAATGGGAGGAATCTATTCTCGAATCTTCATAACCTTCACACTTTGTTCTAGATAAAAGGACGGTGAGGATGTTGACGAAAAAGTAGCAACTCCATCTAAAATAATTACGCTTGAAACTTGTTTTCCATCTTGTAGGAACACCCTATACAATTGGCTTGCCAAAAACAATTGTTGTGGGATGGATAAAAGTAGAACTTTTGGACTCATCAACATTGAATAACTTCAGTTTAACGCAATTCAGTCGAATTGGAACTTGTAGTGGTAGAACTTGTGGTTTAACTAGAGGGGGTTGTGTTTAACCATTTTTTGATTAGCAGTTGAGGAGACAAAGTTAAAATCTTCACTTGTTTTGGTTTCACAAACTATAGCGAGTACAAGTTCTCTCAGTGAATCAATGGATGCTGGAATTGTATGATTGTATCTCGTCTAGTATTCATAGCCTTCTGTAAAAAAACTTGTGCTTGGGATAAAGCCTCCACTTTAGTATTTAATTCAATGTTGGAAATCATATTGATCGGAAGAGAATTTTAAGAAATTNAGAGTCCATTGGCCTATATCCTACACATAAGTGAGAAAAAACTACGGTAGGAAGTTCGAAGTTGTACCAAACAAACAAAAACCAAACAGCAACCGAATGTCCAACATCTCTTTATCTGGTGGAGATCCTATTACCAAGGAGCAATAGTTTTNATAATTTTTGAAACTTTAGGGGCTAAAATATAATTTTAAAAATTTTTGGGGCTAAAATGTAATTTCTAAAACTTTGGAGGCAAAAGTGTAATTTTAAAAACTCTAGAGGTCAAATATATAATTTTGAAAAGTCTNATGCCTGCTTTTCAGTTTCAGCTTCCACTGGGATGGCTGGAGTATGATAGAATTTCTACTAGCTTTACTTCCACTCTGCAACAGGTGTTGAGTACTAATGTAACAAGTGATAGATACATTAACACAATATATACATATATATCTATATAAATAAGTACACATGCATACATTTCCGTAATAGTGTGTCTGAAAATATTCTTTGTTGGATTCCCAACATAATTAACACAAGAAGTTACCTGAAGCTACAATTTGACAAATAGAAAGCAATAATGTTACCAGTTTTTCCTTACTAACATGACCCACACACCAAATTACTAGAGATAAAACTGCTTTTATCCCTAAAACACATAGAGATGGAAAAAAGGCTGGTTANATGGTTGAAACCGTATTTTATGTACTATAAAACAATTGCAATAAAGGAGAAAACAAAAACAACTTATCTTTATGATGTGTTGGTGAACTGAGATTGTTGTGATAAATTTGTTGAACACTGACTGTTGCGATAAATCTGGCCAATGGATGAGACAGAGAACGAAACTAGATGAAATTTCAAGTTTTTTTTGACAGTAATGAGACAAAATTGATGGACAGCAGTAGTAGCTCGAGGTTTAACTTTGATATCAAATTGATACAGGACAGGAAGAACTAAAATTCAAAGAATAGAAAGAGAAGGAAAAAGAATAGAGGTAAAAGAGATTTACCTCATACTCACAAGGAATCGGTCAAGAAACACACAAAATTCTCCATGGAGAAACACTTTTTATATATCATTCTCTCTAATAAAAATAATTGTGATTACACCATTATTTATAGGTTAAGTTTCCTACTAAAATAAAAATTGCTCTACTACTAAAATATTAAAAGAATTTCATAACCAAATTCTCAAATCTCTATCCTACTAAAACTCTTTAGTAATTTCTTAGTCAAATTCTAACTACTACTCCAAGTCAAACAAATATTTCCTAACTAATAAAATAATACTAAAACAAAAAATAAAATTCAATTCTTAAATTTAAGTTCATCCAATCCCTTTTCAATCTCTATCAAACATTCTACACTAAAGAAGAAACATCTTGGGCTAGGAGAGAAAAGTTACCGTTGAAATTTTGATATAGGGTCCCCTCAAAAGTGTGTATGGGTGAATATATATCTATGAAATATTACAACTAGGTACATTCGAGGGGGTGTGTGGGCTAAATATATTCAGTATGTGAAATTTTATTAATTAACCTACATACATAAGATATCTCTATACTATAAAGAGATGTATCTACAATCCTTCACAAGCCTCTATTCCACAAATCCTAATTTCTGGTATTTTGAGTTTTTTATTTTTAATAATACTAATTGATACACACATGTGTTGTATATGAATTATTTTGAGTATCAAATATCGAAAGAAAGCTCACCAAAATGTTCTTCAATCTCTCACATAATGAAAAACCAAGATAAAAAACTTTGGACCATGAAAATAATTATTTCAATGGAATTGTTTCTACGATATTTATTCTCCAATCCAATTAAGATTTAATAAGACTTTACGCCCTCAAAAAAAAAACTTATAATCCTTACTTTACCATCCTCTTGCACCATTTCTGATTTTTTGGTATTTGATAGTAAGAAACTTCGACCAACCCTTAAATGCATCCTTGTTACTCCAGTTTCACACCATACATTTTGCATTATCTAAATGAACTTACCTTTCTTATAGTGTGATTTTGCTTAATATCAAATGTAGATTTCATTTGCTCAAATTGGTTTCATGGTTGTAGAGGGAAGCTAATATTCCATTGAGTCATGGGGTTGTTGGAGATAATGACTATTTTTATGCACTCAACATGTTGTATTTCCTATAAATTTCAATTTTACTCCTTTTCAATTTCAGAAATAAGGAACATTCGCTGTTTCATACATGATAGTTATGCTTCTAGGAGAGCTAATATTAGTGTGAAAAGGTATTGTAAAAATGAAAATTGTTTCTCAACTAACATATTTTATCTCAATTAACAAAGTGTCGAAATGTCTTGTTTCTAACAAAAACAAAAAAGAAATCCCCTTCCTTTATCCAGGATACAAATAACATAATATACATAACTTCAAAGTTTTAGTACTTTTTATACCTCTAAACTTTCTCAGTAACCAAATAGAATCTCAAACTATCACACACAAACACAAATACAAAAATACGGGCATGAATTTTATAAAGTGGAAGACAAATTAAAAAATCATTTGTATAAACCTCGATCATTTTGATGTGTGATATTAAAATGATTAATCTACTCAAAACATCAAGATCCAACATTATTTATTTTCTTCAAATCCCAAAACTGGATAACGACGTGAAAGAATGAAAAAATAAACCAATAGGACTTGCATTGGTAACTAAAGCCCCCCCCCCCCCCGGGGCACGGAAGAGGAGACTAACCTTCTATAACCAAATCAAACATTTATTCGTTATTATCATGCCAACTTCTTAAGTATAAAATGAAACAATTCAATGTTGATCTTAAGCTTAATCCAACACCTACAATCCTATCGCTCTTGTAATTTGATAGCTTCTCATCGGCTAGTGGCACCGCCTTATGCCGCACCTAAAAATACAACGTGTGGTCCATTTATGTTTATGTTTGATCCAACATTGGCTTCAATATTTGTTGCACCGAAGATTATTATAGGATAAATAAGGCATTAGAAAGTGCCCAAAATGTTATGTAATATTGCTAGAGAACTCATNTAAGATATCATTACTATATGTAATACCTATAGTCATTAGATTCCTTACTATTCTATCTTTAAATGTCTTTTAATTGTTTTTTTTGGCTAAATTTTATTTAGTGAGATTAGTTTACTTGATCTCATGTATTGGTCATTAGTCACAGATCCGTACGATGCATAGGATAGTTAGTAGAGGGACAGTTACATATACAACTCGGTAGAATATGATATGATGAAATGTTACATTTGAATTAAATAAATCAAAATTTCAAAAAAAATTAAATAAATCACAAATTTTTCAAATTAAGAAAAGTGAGAAGAAAGACTATCTAAGTCATCGCTTCCAAAAACATAGATATTATATATAGATAGGAGATGACTTATTTTACTTCCACTGTGGAATGATATCATACTTGTCATACATTGTATGGGGTCCTACTACTTTTTGATGATGCACAAATTGGGTTTGTACACCAACTGTCAGATGAGCAGTAATAAATGCAGTAATTAATAAGTGAGAGATGCAGAAGACAAGGTTTATAGTTGNACACCAACTGTCAGATGAGCAGTAATAAATGCAGTAATTAATAAGTGAGGGATGCAGAAGACAAGGTTTATAGTGGTTCGATCAACGCGACTTACGTCCACTTTGAATGGTTAAGGTCGCAGGGTATTTTAGTACTTCAAGTGTGTAAGGAGAGTAGAGAATTACAAGCTTTGAGAGGGAGAAGAGAGTTATGCTCGACTGAGTGTGATGCCCCCCAAGTGTTGGTGGGGCTTATAATTTATAGTCACCTCATAGCAAGTTAGGGTGACTTAATAGTAACTAAATAGCTAATCTAGTGGAGCGGGCGACCTTTTCTCAGCGTGCGAGGCGGTGACGGTGCTCTCTATAGGATTCGGTCAAAGGATGAGGTGAGGGTTGACTATTTCTAAGGCGGCGAGAATGAGGCTTTTGAATGACCCTGCATTCTTTCCTGCTGACATAGCTCCTCGAACTCGATGACCTTGACCAGGTGTGGACCACTCTGGGTTTGACTTGCTGGATCACTTAGAGTTGGGCTATGAATTCAAACTGGGCTCATAACATGAGTTGGGCCCTTGGGCTTGACCCATCATTTTCTCCCCAATGACATGCGTCTAATGAAANTAGGGAAGATGAGTGATTAAATTACATATTGACATTATAATCATACCATGATTTTCTATGATCTATTTAGAATATAGCCATAGGTTAAAGGGCATTCCTATACAACTATCCATCTACACATGCATCTTTTCCTCTTCGTCCAAAAGTCCAACCTTTTCATCTTTGTCCTTTTTAGATTTCAAATAATCTTAAAATTATGTTTAAAATGACTTGATTATGTAACAAAAAAGAATTATTCAATTATTGTAAATCTTCCAACTTATTATAAGTGTTCATAGAAAGGTTAGCAGACATTACTTTCAGAGCCCCCCTCTAATCAAAGGGAAAGGTGCCCTACCCAGGTTACTGCCCACAGGAGGGGAAAAATGAAAAGTTGGAGTCACAAATGGAGAGGTATAAGGACTGTCATGAATTTTGAGAAGGGACGGGGTGACATTTTCTTTGGAATGGAAAGACCACCTAAACCTCCCCTACTAGAAAGGGTCACTGATTTTGCAACAACAAATCCCTTGGTATCATTATCAATCTAACGAACATTGTTTACAGTTGTCAGTACGTTAAAAGTTCAAGTCTCAATTACCCTATGGTAGCTTAATTTCAAGAGTCCATTGGCCTATATCCTACACATAAGTGAGAAAAAACTACGGTAGGAAGTTCGAAGTTGTACCAAACAAACAAAAACCAAACAGCAACCGAATGTCCAACATCTCTTTATCTGGTGGAGATCCTATTACCAAGGAGCAATAGTTTTCATGCGGAACAATTCCAACCTAAGAAGCCAAAAAAAACAAAAGGATAAGAAATACTCAATGCCTGCTTTTCAGTTTCAGCTTCCACTGGGATGGCTGGAGTATGATAGAATTTCTACTAGCTTTACTTCCACTCTGCAACAGGTGTTGAGTACTAATGTAACAAGTGATAGATACATTAACACAATATATACATATATATCTATATAAATAAGTACACATGCATACATTTCCGTAATAGTGTGTCTGAAAATATTCTTTGTTGGATTCCCAACATAATTAACACAAGAAGTTACCTGAAGCTACAATTTGACAAATAGAAAGCAATAATGTTACCAGTTTTTCCTTACTAACATGACCCACACACCAAATTACTAGAGATAAAACTGCTTTTATCCCTAAAACACATAGAGATGGAAAAAAGGCTGGTTAGAGGAGAGAGAACTCATGATTGATCATAAAAAGAACACAATAATGCATACTATTTTTTAGAATTCAACTCATAATTGATCATAAAAAACTTGATTCCTCAATAGTTCATAGCTTGGATTAAGAATATAGCATAGTACTAATGCATACAGGAAAATTTTGGATAAAGGATTATTCTACGAGCAACTTGACATTAGGACACCATTCAATTAACACATTGTAAATATGTCAAATATAGTACTTCTAGCCTGCCAAAAAATCCCAGGAAAGAGAAAAAGATTGCATAATCTCAAAAAGGGGGGGAAAAGTTCAAGAAGAACAATGCAGTTAAAACAAAGTAACTTAGCCCCAAAATAAAACATTTATATCCATGAAAATGATAGATGCTATAGTTATGAAACCTTCCATTCTTTTCTTGACAGTTTATTCACAATAAAATTTTGATTTTCTCTCATAAAATCTCAAAACTTAGAAGTCTATGAATCCCCATTCCCCCGGGATTTTAATTCGCAGCTCTAAGGAGCATGGTATACACCCATTTTAAAGAGCCATTTGGACTCGAAACAACTTAAATGCACCTTTTTTTTTTTCTATGTTGCATTTACATTGGCTTATCCTTGAGCATAACCCTTGCTTCTGTAGTTAGTAAACACAAAAATGTTGCTCCATTGATAGAGGACCAAGTTCATCTAACTTATTCTAGATACCCAAAGACTTAGAAAACATATTTTTCTTTCTGTTTTAGATCATTTGGTTTAGAATTTTGGTCATCTTTATGTGTGAGAGAATGAGCACAAGAAATATATAGGCTTCTAGGTGTTCCTAAATATTCCTACCTTCATTGGGATGGAATCCTCTGAAAAAATTTTCTTACTTCAGTACAAAAAACTAAAACATAATTATAATAGCTACTAAATTATCAATATTGTTGTCAAAATCTCAGATGGCATTAGATATATACAACAAATAGTCACAAAAGCAAATGTTTGATCCAACATATCGACACATATTGAATTTATTAGACATATCAGATGAACAATAGATTGAACTGAATCAAAGGTAGCGTGTTCAACCATATAATATACAAAGCTCCGAATCAAAACCCTAAATAAATTAAAATTAGAGATTACAGAGTGAGAAATTCCAATAAAATATTTCAATATATAGAACAAGATAAATAAAAGCACACACATGAGTAGGTCACAATTTTTATCGATATAGATAGCAACAAAACCGAACGTATCCAAATGTTGAAAGCAAAATTGGGCAATGACTGGTCGTGATTTGGGAAAAAATACACATGAATGGAACATGCCTCCAAATGGTTAATCGTCCTCTGATAATCATTAGCCTACTCTAGTCGTGTTCATTGCAATTGGTGCAGTGGTATAAAGGGAAACTGAAGCATTCACTTTTAACTTCAGACATGAATTCAATTAGATAATTAATAATGAAAATGTTGTTTAAGTACAAATTAATGACAATTTTGGAAATCAAAAGATTTGGAGATATTTGTAGTAGAATAAATATGGATAGATTAGATGTAATGGTAATGAACAATATTTATAGTATATTTTTTTAGTTTCATGATAGTTTTGTGTTACATGTTGGTGATTCAGGTGGCTGTGAGTGGAACCGTGGACGCTGAGGAGGTTCAAAAACAAGGGAATGAGACTATCATTGTCGTCTTTATTTTTTGGGTAAGTTTTATCTTGTGTCATTGTTGTTATACGAGTTTGTGTTTTCCATAATAATCGTTATACTTGATAATTATACCTTTCTCAAACTCAGTGGAGAGCTGAGGAGGGCATGGATGGCAACGTCGATGCTCTCTAAGCCCTTCGAGAACTCATCACCTTTCCTCATTTCTATTCTCACAAGGCTCAACTACTCGGACTTAAGGTAATATTATATAAAAACTCTTTCTTTCTACCTCTATAAATAGTTTAATCTGATAAATATTAGTTTCCATTAATTTCAATATGTTTTTGTTTGGAATTTTTGCAATTGTTGTCTTTATTTAATTTCTTCAGCGGCCTCGCGGTTTGCTGTTCCATGGTCCCCTGGCACCGGTAAGGTATACAATTCACACACCCACACAAACACACCGAACACTAATGTCTTAAGATATCATTACTATATGTAATACCTATAGTCATTAGATTCCTTACTATTCTATCTTTAAATGTCTTTTAATTTTTTTTTTTGGCTATATTTTATTTAGTGAGATTAGTTTACTTGATCTCATGTATTGGTCATTAGTCACAGATCCGTACAATGCATAGGATAGTTAGTGGAGGGACAGTTACATATACAACTCGGTAGAATATGATATGATGAAATGTTACATTTGAATTAAATAAATCAAAATTTCAAAAAAAATTAAATAAATCACAAATTTTTCAAATTAAGAAAAGTGAGAAGAAAGACTATCTAAGTCATCGCTTCCAAAAACATAGATATTATATATAGATAGGAGATGACTTATTTTACTTCCACTGTGGAATGATATCATACTTGTCATACATTGTATGGGGTCCTACTACTTTTTGATGATGCACAAATTGGGTTTGTACACCAACTGTCAGATGAGCAGTAATAAATGCAGTAATTAATAAGTGAGGGATGCAGAAGACAAGGTTTATAGTGGTTCGATCAACGCGACTTACGTCCACTTTGAATGGTTAAGGTCGCAGGGTATTTTAGTACTTCAAGTGTGTAAGGAGAGTAGAGAATTACAAGCTTTGAGAGGGAGAAGAGAGTTATGCTCGACTGAGTGTGATGCCCCCCAAGTGTTGGTGGGGCTTATAATTTATAGTCACCTCATAGCAAGTTAGGGTGACTTAATAGTAACTAAATAGCTAATCTGGTGGAGCGGGCGACCTTTTCTCAGCGTGCGAGGCGGTGACGGTGCTCTCTATAGGATTCGGTCAAAGGATGAGGTGAGGGTTGACTATTTCTAAGGCGGCGAGAATGAGGCTTTTGAATGACCCTGCATTCTTTCCTGCTGACATAGCTCCTCGAACTCGATGACCTTGACCAGGTGTGGACCACTCTGGGTTTGACTTGCTGGATCACTTAGAGTTGGGCTATGAATTCAAACTGGGCTCATAACATGAGTTGGGCCCTTGGGCTTGACCCATCATTTTCTCCCCAATGACATGCGTCTAATGAAACTTGGAAAGGAGAGCATTTACCTAAGTGTGAATTTCTGGCTGACTGGCATAACTGAAAAAAAAAATTGAAAGGCCAAAACATGTGCTTCTAGGCGTTTTTAGGGCTTTTAACAGTGTCTATCATAGCCAAAGGCATGAGTATTGTAGAGCTTGTCGAGAGCTTCAATTTGATATATTATGCGCCCCGTTTGGAGTTACGGTCAAAATAGAGTGCAACCCTTTTTAAATCTAAATTTTTTGAAGACTCCTTCTAATTGGCGACTCCTTCCCTTCTAGTAGACTCATTTTGTTTATGAGACTCCATTAGCTATATAAACTCCGTTTGTAGATTTTTCGGGATCGGGCGATTCCTCTTTAAAAAGAAAAGGTATGTTGATTCTATTGTACCTTCCCCATTTACTTGGTATTTTTCACTTAGATAACACTTTACTTCCTTTGCAGTAGATAGAACAGTGATTGGGTCCCGCCTCTCTAGTATGAGCCCTCCTCCTCCTAAAGTGGTGAGGATGAACGATGACTCCCAAGTGTCCTCTCCAATGGTGCCGCCCGAGGTGAGCTCTCCTCCGAAGCTCCTCTAGTGGAGCCCCAGGCGTGCTCCCATCAAGTGACCCCTCCAGCGGTGCCTCGAGCATGCTCCCATCAAGTGACCCCTCCAGTGGTGCCACGAGCGTGCTCTCATCAAGTGACCCCTCCAGTGGTGCCTCCTCAACTGACTAAATTTGTGACTGCTACTTCAGAGTCTCATTTGTCGTCCACACCTTGTGGCCCCCGTTCGTCCACTCCTCCTGCGGGAACTTCTACAGGGGCACCTATTCAGACTGGTCCCATGCTGGTCAACCCGTGAGTCATCAAGAAAAGACTTGGGAGATTTGTGTTTCCGCTCGAAGTTACTGAGATTAGTAATCTAGGCACTGAGGGAATTATGAACACATTTTTGGAAGGCCTGGCTCAGGTAAGGGTCTATTATTTCCCTTTCTCCAGTCCTTTCTTATGCGTTTTGTCATTCCTGTCTTTTGTCTTTTTTTGGCTTCAACTGCGTGTATATGTTTATTTTCAAGGGCCCATTTTTATGGCCAATTGAAGCTTAGCCTTGAGGCAGTGCGAAAGAAGCTTTCTTGTTGCTTAGGGAAGGATTATCGAGCTTGAAGTTGTTGATAAAGCTTCTTAGGCTGAGCTTGTGGAAACCTATGAAAGGGCTACTAAGCTTGAGACTGAGGTTTTGGTGACTCGTGAAAGGGACGTACTCAGAAAGGCTAAGCTTGTGGAGACCCGCAAGAAGGCCGCGCTCAATAAGGCTGCCTCCTTGAGAGTGGAGGCAGAGTTTTCAACGTCCCATGAGAGAGCGGCTAAGCTTTTTGCAACCCGTGAGAGGGATGCGCTCAGAGAGGCTGAGCTTGTGGAGACTAGTGAGAGGGCTTCACTCAGAGAGGCTGCCTGCTTGAGAGTAGAGGTAGAGGTGAAGGCGGCTCATGAGAGAGCTTCTCGAGCTAAGGAGAAGGCTGTCATAGCTGAGAGTGATCTGGAGAATGGTCTTGCAAATGCCTTTATTGATGGTTATAAAGAGCTCTGAGGAAAGATTTCTGCTGCCTTCCTGGCCACTGATGTTTCAAGCTTTCTGCCATTTGAGGCGCCTGATGATAGCGATGAAGGATCTGACGATGCTGAGGGTGATGATGAGGAGGAAGAGAACGACCATGAGAGTAACTAAAGTGCTGCGGACTTTTGATTTTTTTTTTAGAAAGACATTCTATAGCCTTACTTCTGTAAAAGTGGTTTTTTGCCACTAATGCTCTTTTGGAATTGAATACAAAAATGCAAAGTTCTTTTAGAGTAAATCTAGAAAGTTTTATTCATTTAGTGCTTATGTCAAACAATATCGGGTAATAGCCCCAATAAAGTACAATAAAATCAAATTCCCCAACTTTACTACTTCTACTTTCTTAAGGTATCATTAGTAGTACCTCTTCAAGTGTTCAGCGTTCTACGGATGGGATAAGTCCTTCCCCTCGAAATTATGAATCTTGTTGGTTCCTGGCCTCTCCACTTCTGTTATGATGTAAGGTCTTTCCCAGTTTGGTCTCAGCTTTCCTTCTTGCGAATCCTTTATGGCAAGGATCACTTTTTTGAGGATCAAGTCTCCTGATTGGAAGAAACGAGGCTTCACCCTCTAGTTGTAATACCTCGCCATGCGGCGCTTATACTCCACGTTGCGGACCACAACCATCTCCCTTGCCTCCTATACTAAGTCAAAGTTGATGCGAAGTCCTTCCTCGTTGGTGATAGGGTCGTGGTGTTGGACCCTTAGAAAATGTACCCCGATCTCCACTGGGATGACTGCCTTAGTTCCAAAGGCGAGGGAAGGCAAGGGAGAAGGGGTTTCTTTGGTTGGGGCTCTTGGCGTGGTTCGGTAGGCCCATAATACGCCTGGGAGTTCGTCAACCCAAAGACCCTTTTCTCTTTCGAGCCTTGTCTTTAGGTTGCGTAATATCGTTCTTACCATGACTTCAGCTTGTCCGTTTGCCTGCGGGTGAGTTGGGCTGGAATGAGGCTGCTTTATCTGGAGGTCGGAGCAGAAGGAGTTCAGAAGCCTGCTGTCGAATTGCTTGGTATTGTCACTAACAATGGTGTGGGGTATCCCGAAGCGGCAGACCAGGTTCTTCCAGATAAAGTCTTTAACCTTCACATCTGTTATTTTTGCCAGGAGTTCATCCTCTGCCCACTTTGTGAAGTAGTCGACGACGACCACTACAAACTTACACTGTCATCTACTCAGAGGTAGGGAGCCTAAGATATCGATACCCCATTTGGAAAAAGGTCATGGACTCGTGATGATTGTTAGCTCCTTCGGTGGCTGCCTGGGCAGAGTAGCGAAGCGTTGACACTTGTCGCACTTCTTCACGAACTCCTAGGCCTCTATCACGACCCTAATTTCCACAAACCCAAGGAGTGAGTGAAAATGGAAAAAGAAAAGTAGATGACAGGTCATTAGGTTAGATAAGTTGGTTTCTCATTCATTTCTCATGTTTTCCCAAAGTTTTTCTAGCAATTTTTCTTCCTTTTTTAGCCTATTTCTTCAAGGTTTCTAAATCCCTCCTTTTGACATCCTTCCCACCTATTTAAAAGGTGTTTTACATGCTTAACAAGTCTTTTAATTTTTCATAAAATTTTGACATAACCTCTTTTGTTTCCAAGCCTTTTTTCCACATAATATTCACAATATTTCATATGTATTATTATATCACAACCCACTCTCACTCAGTGGCCACAATCCATGTAAATTAAACATACATCATTTGTTTTCAACATACACATATAATACTCATTATATAAAGATGTCCTACATATCAATTGGGTTTACACCCTTACACTTTAAAGTGATCCAATGTCTAAATCCATTATTTTTTCAAATTGAAATACAAGTCATTTTGGGTTTATGCCCATACATACAAAATATGCCCAAAGTCCAAATATTCATTCAAGTCCCTTTCCCCTTCTTCCTTTAAGACTACTTCAAGTCTCAACTACCAGGAGCCTCATCTGTAATATGATATCCCACGAATGGGTCAGCCCAACTGCTGATATGACAAAGTGCTAATGATAGGAACAAATTTAAGGCGTGGCATGTGCAAGTGTACATTTTTAAAAGCTACAACTGTGAAACCCGGAAAAAATTTTAACTTTTTCTGAAAAAAGGGCAAAATGATAATTTGTCATTATATTGAGGGTTAAAAACTGATATTTTTATAGACCTCGGATGATGAAACGGACCTCACCTTTGGATTCTTCTTACGAAATCTAGTTACCCAGATAAATTTCGTCGAATTCTGAAATAGTCAAATTTTTCACGTTTTTCGAGGTGACAGACCCGGACAAAGGACGACACTTGGCGCGACGAGGGCCAAGTGTTTAGAAAGTATAAAAGTGGGCAAATATCTGAAAAATCAGATGTTTTCTCTTCATTTGGACGGATGGATCAGACCCAAGAGCAAAGAAGAAAAAAAAATAATTTTTCAAGCTTTCTTTCGCCGATTCTTAGAGTTTCGTCGGTCGGAATTCGTCGGGCCAAGAATTAAAGTCGATCTATGCGACGAGAGCTACGCGTGGGTACCAAAAACAAAGATTTTCACCGAAGATTCAAAGGGAGGATTTTGGAGAAATCTAAGCTTTGGACTTCAATCTTGTTCTTGAGGCTTCCTACAAATTCTTTACGCTTCAAGAGGTAGGGTTCCTCCTACTCGGACCTATTTCTAACCTAAGGTGTCCATAGGGTTCATGTGGGCTGTTTTGGGTATTTCTAAGATTTTTCCATTATGATTGGTGCTATGGAAATGGATAGGATCAATTCTAGTGTGAATTGGTAGTTAGAAAGTGCTAGTTTGTGATTTCTTGAATGTTTAGATAATTGGTTATATAAAAATCATATATTCTGATTTTTATTTTGTTTGAATGATCCATATAAAATCTTGGCTTGATTTTGGTATATGGAAGTATTTATGTAATCCCTTGAAAATTGGGATCATGTGGGCATGCTTTGTGTTTTATATTATGCCTTGTGAATGAAATGTAATATTAGCATGTATTATGTGTTATCATGTTGATGGAGTGTTGATATATGCTCTTGGATATATTGAACTTGAAATGGTTATGTGATTATATGCAAATGATATTAATTGTCATGGTATACAATGATATTTAAAAATTGTCATTTGGCATGCATTGCAATATGGACATGGAATTAACATCACATTCATGGGCTACATGCATGAGTGTGGGTGTAGGGTTGCATGGGGTGATCAACACCAACATTGGTGCATGATGATAGGCTCGGGAAAGTGGGATGGAATGTCCTACGGAGTCGCACGGTGACATGCATAAGAAAACTTGTGTCGGGTATAGCAAGTAGGGCTAGACACTCCCTCGGGTGAAAAACCCGACCACTTGGTTCATACACTTACCGGCGGTGAAATTCCAGAAAAGTGTAACGGCGTACGGAGCCGGAGGTGCGATTCCTGAATCCGATACCCCATAAAGGCACATGATTTTGATATATAAATTATTCATTTGATGGGAAACATCCAAGAATGAATTAGTTTTATGACATATGGTTGATTTCAAAATGATCTTTGGATGTGTTTCATCAAAGACGTTTGTTTTACACGTAAGTGTCGCATTGTGTTGTGGGAGTCGGTGTGGGCTCGGGATAGCATGCATGGGTGAGTTTCATCTCATTACTTGGCATGGCATCATGATTTTCCAACATTGTATTATATGTTATTGTTGGAGGGAATACTTGTTGTGAAATGTTGCATTTATACATTGCATATGCATTTTAGGTGATGAGTAGCCTCTGTAGGGATTATTCTACTGGGCATTGGCTCACCCTATACGGGAAACATTTCAGGTGTGGGTCATGCACCAATGGACGGCTCACAATCCGGGTCACATGGTTGAAGAAAAGTCGACTTGTGGCTTCCAATCCATTTTTTTT
>CAUOFW020005380.1:61367-123259 GCA_963454935.2 Ilex paraguariensis
ATGGTGGAAATGATCCCTGGCTCGATCTAGCTCCGTGCCCCTGGTTGGGATCTCTCTGGGGGTAACCGGTCATTCTATGGCCAGACTTTCCATACTAATAACAAGTAAGGGGCCTCTGAGGTACTCCCCCTAGAAAGAAATAGGCATAGAAGGTTGAGGGGCTAAAAACTAGGCAGGTTGTTGCGATGTCTATGCAAAAGAAGCACTAGTCCTGTACCTCTTCGTCGGTCCCCTACTAGTGTAAACTAGGACAGATGTAGAAGTCAGAGCTGTAACTATCCCACTCTGTGTTATGGACTCTCTAATCCCTCTAAGGTCGACCAACTCCCTCTCAACCTTGGTGGCCCTGATCACTGCCTCATCATAAGTCTCAATAAATGTGGTCCGCTAGTCTATCTCTGATGGAGGTCTTCAACCCCTTAACAAAGTAAAGGACCCTCAATCGTTCCTCTCGAATAACATGTGGGGTAAATCTCCCCAATATAGTAAACTGAGACTCATACTGAGTCACCGTCATGTCTCATTGTAGGAGAGCCATAAACTCATGCATATACCCAATCTATGCAGTCTCAGGAAAATTGTGGTCACTGAACAAAATTAAAAAATTTATCCTCACTTTTCAGATCTCTATAGCCTCCCTTACCATGCTAGACCAGAAGTAGTCCTGTCTGAGTGCCTTGTGGGCGAGGGAGTGTCCTCTAGAATGATTTTCACAAACCCCTTCATGGATCTCCCACAGGGCATAATTAGCTTCTTCGGGCAAAAGGCACCTAAGCAATGGTAAGGAATAGCCTTTCTTGTATAGGGTGTCTTGTAAGATGGTAAACTTGGAGGCTCTCATCCTGAGCTTCTTAGCTTCCAAGGGTTATCTAACAACACGTCATTGGGGTCATTTAGTTTGATTCGACAGATGCACAATTGACGTTTGTAGCTTCCACATCTAACTTGCTTGGTTTGAATTGGTGGCCAATGAATGCTGGCCCTGGTGGGGCTTCCGAGGATGAGGCGAGCCTAGCTAGTGCATCCGTAGCCATGTTGTCCTCCCTCATGATGGGGCAGATTTGACAGTATTGGAACTTGACAATCAAGGCTTTCACCATGACAAGGTACTCTTGCATTCTCACTCCTTTTGCTTCGAACTCGTCCTTCATTTGGATGACTATCAACTGAGAGTCACTATAAAAGATAAGGTGTTGGGTTTCCATTTCTATTTCCACCATTAGGCCAGAGACGAAGGCTTCATATTCTGCCTCATTGTTAGAGGCGACGAAGTGGAGCTTCACAAAATATTTGATAGGAGTGCCTCCGGGGCTGATCAGGATTAGGTCTGCTCCATCTCCTTCGTTGTTTGAGGATCCTTCCACATAGAGCTTCTAGAGTGGTAGAGAAACGGTTGTTGTGGGAGCCTGGGCACTAGGATGAGGTACTTGGGCGCCAGGGGGTGCCTGGGCTTGTCTGGGCTCTTGATCCAGGCGTCTGGGTGTCCTCACTGGGTGTCTAATTGCTTTGCTTGTTTGGGCTCGACGTCTAAAATGCGGAAAAATCATTCATCTCCTCCTCTACTGGTGTAAGCTCCCATCAATAAAATCTATCATGGCTTGTGCTTTTATGGTCGCCCTTGGCTGGTACTGGATATCGAACTCGCCCAATTCCATCGCCCACTTAAGGAATCTCCCGGATACATCCGACTTTCCTAAGACTCTCTTTAGAGGTTGGTCTGTGACAAAAATAATGTTATGACTTTGGAAATAATATCGTAGACGCCTTGCTGTTGAGATCAGGGCGAGCGCTAGCTTTTCTAGCCCTAAATATCTGATTTCTGCACCCCGGTATGCTCTGCTCACATAGTAGATAGGCTTTTGGATTCCATCATTGTCCCTGACGAGTACGAAGCTCATTGCCGATGGGGAAGGGGAAAGGTACATATACAAAGTTTCACTTGGTGTAGCATGTGAGAGGAGGAGAGGCGTAGCCAAGTAGGCTTTGAGTTTTTGGAAAGCTTTCTTTGCCTCAGGTCCCCACTCGAAGGCTTTTCGGAGAATCTTAAAGAAAGACAAACATTTATCTACAGACTTAGAAATGAACTTGTTAAGTGCTGCAATTCTCCCATTGAGGTGCTAAAGCTCCTTGCTTGAGGAAGGTGACTTCATATCGAGCGTGGTATTGATCTTGTCGAGATTTTCTTCAATTCCCCNTCCTGTACCTCTTCGTCGGTCCCCTACTAGTGTAAACTAGGACAGATGTAGAAGTCAGAGCTGTAACTATCCCACTCTGTGTTATGGACTCTCTAATCCCTCTAAGGTCGACCAACTCCCTCTCAACCTTGGTGGCCCTGATCACTGCCTCATCATAAGTCTCAATAAATGTGGTCCGCTAGTCTATCTCTGATGGAGGTCTTCAACCCCTTAACAAAGTAAAGGACCCTCAATCGTTCCTCTCGAATAGCATGTGGGGTAAATNAGGCTCTTCACCAACATGTCGTCCACATAAACCTCCATTGTTCGCATGATCTGAGACTGGAACATTTTGTTTACAAGCTGTTGATAGGTTGCTCCTGCGTTCTTTAGCCCGAAGAGCATGCCCTTGTAACAATAGGTCCCCTTCAGAGTGATAAATGATATTTTCTCTTGGTTTGGGGGGTGCATGTTGATTTGGTTATATCTAAAGTATGCATCCAAAAGAGAGGTGAGTAGTTCGTGTCCTACAATGACGTCGATGAAGAGGTCAATTCGCAACAGCAGATAGCTATCTTTTGGGCACACCTTGTTGAGCTCAGTAAATTCAATGTAGAGGTGCCACTTCCCATTGCTTGTGGTCACCATCACCACATTTGAGAGCCACTTAAAATATGCTACTTCCTTGACCGCCTCATTTTCTATCAGTTTTCCCACCTTCTCGTCCATAGCTTGGGCCCTTTCAGTGGAGGTGCCCCTTAGCTTTTGGCGAACAGGCTTGTAATGGGGGTAGCCATTGAGGCGGTGTCTAGCGACCTCAGTATTAATGCCCTCAAGGTCTACATGTGACCATGCAAAGACGTCCATGTTGTGCCTTAGAAAGTCTATTAGCTGGTGAACTAATTCTTCAAAAAGAGAAGAACCAATGTATATTCTTCTGTCTGGATACTCCTCATCTAGGACCACTAGTTTAGCTCCTCTACTGGTTCTCCTCTTTCTAACGTGGCATCATCTCTTGGGTGGAGGACCTCCACTTGTAATGCCTCCTATGGCTTTCTAGTCTTCATAGAGGAGACGTAGCACTCTCTTGTTGCTACCTGGTCTCCTCGGACCTCTCCGACTCCATCCAAGGTTGAAAAACGGAGAATGTGATAATAGGTAGAGGGCACACCTCTTATGTGTTGAGAATAGGTCGCCCTATGATAATATTGTAGGTCGATGGGCAGTCTATCACCAGGAAGTTAACCATAATTGTGGAGCAACGGGGTGCCAGTCCAACAGTGACTAGCAAGGTGATAGACCTTGGGGGATACACCTCTCTTGNTTCCATCGCCCACTTAAGGAATCTCCCGGATACATCCGACTTTCCTAAGACTCTCTTTAGAGGTTGGTCTGTGACAAAAATAATGTTATGACTTTGGAAATAATATCGTAGACGCCTTGCTGTTGAGATCAGGGCGAGCGCTAGCTTTTCTAGCCCTAAATATCTGATTTCTGCACCCCGGTATGCTCTGCTCACATAGTAGATAGGCTTTTGGATTCCATCATTGTCCCTGACGAGTACGAAGCTCATTGCCGATGGGGAAGGGGAAAGGTACATATACAAAGTTTCACTTGGTGTAGCATGTGAGAGGAGGAGAGGCGTAGCCAAGTAGGCTTTGAGTTTTTGGAAAGCTTTCTTTGCCTCAGGTCCCCACTCGAAGGCTTTTCGGAGAATCTTAAAGAAAGACAAACATTTATCTACAGACTTAGAAATGAACTTGTTAAGTGCTGCAATTCTCCCATTGAGGTGCTAAAGCTCCTTGCTTGAGGAAGGTGACTTCATATCGAGCGTGGTATTGATCTTGTCGAGATTTTCTTCAATTCCCCTCTGATTGACTATAAATCCCAAGAAATTTTTTGACCCTACGTCAAAGGCGCACTTCTTAGGGTTCAACTTCATGCGATAAGACCTAAGAGCATTAAAAGTTTCTTGGAAGTGGTCAATGTGATCTACTGCGACAAGGCTCTTCACCAACATGTCGTCCACATAAACCTCCATTGTTTGCATGATCTGAGACTGGAACATTTTGTTTACAAGCTGTTGATAGGTTGCTCCTGCGTTCTTTAGCCCGAAGAGCATGCCCTTGTAACAATAGGTCCCCTTCAGAGTGATAAATGATNGTCGAGGTGCTTAGCCTTTCTGGCATGGGCTTTCATGGCAGAGAGTGATTCTCCTCCTCCTACTAGCCCTCTAGAGATGGTGTGGATTTCTCTAATTAATTACTGGTCCTCCTGATTATGAGGCAGTGGCGGTGCCTAACCCCTACCAGCAACATACTGACAAAGATGACCTTATTGTATGAGCTCCTCAATTTGTCTCTTGAGGTTATAGCAATCATCAATGTCATGGCCATGGTCGCAATGGAAGCGACAGTATTTGTTCGAGTTCTTGAGGTTTGGGGGAGACTTCATCTTCCCTGGCCACTTTATTGTGAGGTCATCCTACATCTAGAATAGGATGTGCCCGACAGCGATGTTGAGCAGGGTGAAGGCTTGTCAATCTCTCTGAGGGGCAGGACCAAGCCATTTTTAGCAGGTACCCTCTCTGTCCTGCTGCGCTTGTTGTCACTCTATTTTTTGTCATCCTTGTCTATTTCCTTCCACTTTCTCCCCTATTCTAAAGGACTCACTTTGTTTGGCCCTTGTGATATCCTCAGCATTCATGTACTTTTGAGCTTTTTCTAGCAGCTCTGGCATTCTTTTCGGTGGGTGCTTTATTACAGAAAAGAGGAAGCTTGACGACTGGAGGCCACCTAGGAAGGTGGTCATAGTCACCTTGTCATTGAGCTCCTCAACTTGGAGGACCTCCTCATTAAAATGAGTGAGGTAGCTCCTTAAGCTCTCATCTCGGTCCTACTTTATGCTACGCAGATGGTTGACAGGCTTCTGGTGGCGACGCCCTCCAATGAAATGTGACACGAATGACCTGTTCAACTCAATAAAGGAGCCAATGGAAGCTAGGGAGAGCTTAGCAAACAATTATCAAACTGAACCCTTCAAAGTAGTTGAGAATGCCCTACATATGATTTTGTCGGGAATGTTGTGCATCTGCATTAAGGTCTTGTAAGTTTTGAGGTGGTCTAGTGGATTTTTCGTTTCGTCAAAGGTCTCGACGGATGACATTTTAAATTTCAGAGGAATGGGGTAGTTCGCCACATCTAGTACGAAAGGTGTGTTAGTTTGCCTAACGAGGTAGTCCACAGTCTCAAGTTCTTGCACCCTCATAGCGTTAAAGATGTCACCCAGTTGATTTTTTACCTCCTTTGTTTTTTCATCCCAGTAATTGGGAGCTCCTTTGGAGTTCTAATGAAAATGACTCTCATGCTCCACGCTTTGATTTTCACCCTCATCTTCTTGGAAGAGAGGGTATCCCCTATGAGAAGCGAGAGCTAGAGGAGGAGGAGGTGGAGATCCCTCATGGGGAGCTCCCCCGTGTGGGGCGCCCAAGGGGGCTCCAAGGGTGGGGCATCTAAAGGGGTGCCCAGAGCTCCTTGATGCCCAAGGCATGGAGCTCATCTAGCTTGGTGTCCAATAAGTGGTGTTCCTCCTTGTCTGATGAGCATGAGTTGTAGGATCTACTGGTTTTGGGTCACAAACTATTGCATGGTCTCTAGCATCTGCTGCGCATTTGGGACAGGATTGGCTGGTGGAGGAGCAACCTCCTCCTCTTGTAGTGGATTATCCTCAGTTTAATTCATTGATCTGGTGGTGATCATCATAGATTTAACCAAAAAAAGTGTTTAGAAGTGAGAATTTAGTCATTCCCTCAGACGACGCCAAACTGATGATGGACAAATTGGGTTTGTACACCACCTGTTAGATGAGCAATAATAAATGCAGTAATTAATAAGTGAGAGATGAAGAAGACAAGGTTTATAGTGGTTCAATCAATGTGACCTACATCCATTTTGAATGGCTAGGGTCGCTAGGTATTTTATTACTTCAAGTGTGTAGGGAGAGCAGAGAGTTACAAGCTTTGAAAGGGAGAAAAGAGTTGTGCTTGACTGAGTGTGATGTCCCCCAAGTGTTGGTGGGACTTACAATTTATAGTCGCCTCATAGCTGGTTAGGGCGACTTAATAGTAACTAAATAGCTAATCTGGTGAAGCTGGCGACCGTTTCTCAACAGGCGAGGCGGTTTCGGTGCTCTTCATGAGATTCGGTCAAAGGATGAGGTGAGGGTTAACTATTTCTAAGGTAACGAGGATGAAGCTCTTAGATGACCCTACATACTCCCCTGCTGATGTAGCTCCTCAAACACGATGACCTTGACCGGCCGTGGACCACTCTGGGCTTAACTTGCTGGATCTCTTGGAGTTGGACTATTTATTCAAACTGGGCTCATGACATGAGTTGGGCCCTTGGACTTGGCCTATCATTTTCTATTGTAAATTGTTGTTTTCTAAATGATTCTACTCTGTTATGAATTTTTTATACACGTATAGAAAATTGAGATCGTTATTAATACCACATGTTTTACTTCTAAAGTTATATATGTTTATTTGAAAAAATTGAGACTTGCTTTTCTTATATTTCTAAACCTTGTTTAGGTTTGGAAACTGCTGAGCCAGTTGTGTTCGCACCTATAATTAACATTTTTTCAAATTTTGATGTTGAGATTGATACCATCATATGGGACTGATAATTGAGCTCAGCTATTCGGGCTCGGCTCAGATAAGAATCGACTCAAGCTTGACTCGTGTTCTAAACGAGCCGAGCTTGAACAATTTTTAAAAGGCTCAGCTTGAGATCCCAAAGTTCGATTCATTTTTATGTAAAATAGTCGAACTAATCAGGTTTGGCTCGTTTTGGGTTCGGCTCAGGCTCAGCTCATTTTCTAAATGAGCCAAGCTTGAATAATTTTGTAGGCTCGTTTAGAAAAACATGCTTAACAAGCTTAGCTCGAACTCGTAAAACTCGACTCGATTATGAGCCCTACCAACATCGGTGAGCATAAGGGATAATGCTTATGAATTTTAATGATTTAGCTTGAGAGAAAATATTTATTTGTGTTTGTGGTTTTTGATGTAAACTTGGGCTATTTATATAATCAAGTAGCTAGTTTCCTGTGTCTTTAGTTTTTTGCTACTCAGATCTTTTGACGATTGTTGATCCAACAGTCCTTATGTCAAATTTTTCTAAAACTTCTATCTCTCTTCTAACTGTCTCTCCCTATCTCATACTAACTAATATAAAGACTTTTATCTCTCATCTAACTCTATCTTTCTATCCCATATTATATCTCTCTCTCCTTATCTCAGACTAACTTTCTCCCTACTACTTCACCTGATGCACTCACCCAGCCTCTTTCTAATTTTTAAAAGCAGCTTGTCTCTAACTCTCTCCCCTATCTCATACTAATTTTTACCTCACCTGACACATCTCTCTCATCTAACTCTCTCTCCTTACCTCACCTAGCAACTCTAACTAATCAGTTGCTTTCATCGTCAAATTGGTGAGCGAACCACTGCCACCAACCACCGTAAGCCACCACCCCACACTCCTTGATAGTGGAACATTGCCGAAGTAATTAGTTGGTTTTGTCGTCGAATTGGTGAGCCATGAGTAACAATTGTGCTTTGTCTCAGTCATCGCAATTATTCGCACATCCAGTAAGTGGACTTCAATATTTTAGGTTTGGTTTACATTACATCTAATTGCTTTTATTAGATCCTACTTTCTTATTTTACACATTACATCTAATTGCTTTTATTAGATCCTACTTTCTTATTTTACATATGACGTTTATGGGATAGGTCAATCTTGAAAAAAGTAAAAAGGGAAGAGACATTAGTGCTTGCGAAGTTACAAGAGATATTGGAGGATCTTAAAATTGGTAGGATACTATAGAGTTTTAAACTGAAGTAATGGGGGTAGCCTGAATCATGAAAGTATCCTACCATAAAAGTATCTTTCATTTCATTTTTGGACGTCTTATTTTAGGTTTTGTGGAATGCAACTAGAGTATCTCAAGGGAGCTATGAGTAGAGATTTCTTTCGAATTCTCTCTCCCCATAAAGTTTTGATAGAGAAAATTTCAAGAAAGCTATGCATGATTTTCGTCATTTTGGTACAACTGTTTTGGGCTTATTACTATGGGTGGGGATCTTGGTGGATGAGTTTAAAATTCAAAAGGGTTTGGAAACCATGTNCTCATACTAACTAATATAAAGACTTTTATCTCTCATCTAACTCTATCTTTCTATCCCATATTATATCTCTCTCTCCTTATCTCAGACTAACTTTCTCCCTACTACTTCACCTGATGCACTCACCCAGCCTCTTTCTAATTTTTAAAAGCAGCTTGTCTCTAACTCTCTCCCCTATCTCATACTAATTTTTACCTCACCTGACACATCTCTCTCATCTAACTCTCTCTCCTTACCTCACCTAGCAACTCTAACTAATCAGTTGCTTTCATCGTCAAATTGGTGAGCGAACCACTGCCACCAACCACCGTAAGCCACCACCCCACACTCCTTGATAGTGGAACATTGCCGAAGTAATTAGTTGGTTTTGTCGTCGAATTGGTGAGCCATGAGTAACAATTGTGCTTTGTCTCAGTCATCGCAATTATTCGCACATCCAGTAAGTGGACTTCAATATTTTAGGTTTGGTTTACATTACATCTAATTGCTTTTATTAGATCCTACTTTCTTATTTTACACATTACATCTAATTGCTTTTATTAGATCCTACTTTCTTATTTTACATATGACGTTTATGGGATAGGTCAATCTTGAAAAAAGTAAAAAGGGAAGAGACATTAGTGCTTGCGAAGTTACAAGAGATATTGGAGGATCTTAAAATTGGTAGGATACTATAGAGTTTTAAACTGAAGTAATGGGGGTAGCCTGAATCATGAAAGTATCCTACCATAAAAGTATCTTTCATTTCATTTTTGGACGTCTTATTTTAGGTTTTGTGGAATGCAACTAGAGTATCTCAAGGGAGCTATGAGTAGAGATTTCTTTCGAATTCTCTCTCCCCATAAAGTTTTGATAGAGAAAATTTCAAGAAAGCTATGCATGATTTTCGTCATTTTGGTACAACTGTTTTGGGCTTATTACTATGGGTGGGGATCTTGGTGGATGAGTTTAAAATTCAAAAGGGTTTGGAAACCATGTGTGGTTGTGTAAGTCATACAATAAGGTAGAGTGCATATTTGAATCTTTAGCAAAACAAATCCCTTAAATCATGCAAAGTTTTTTGGGAATGGACTAACTATCCTAAAATTTAAAAAATATCGGCTTACATGGCAATAAACATTTTTGCCCTTAATGTTTCGTTCTTTAATTTTTTTTTTCTTACCATCAGGTGAGACTACAAGTTCCCCGGTTCACATTTTAAAATTTTAATAAATAAAATTGGTCCTCGCACAATTGAGGTTAATTTTTTTTNGGTTCACATTTTAAAATTTTAATAAATAAAATTGGTCCTCGCACAATTGAGGTTAATGTTTTAAANTTTTTTCTTACCATCAGGTGAGACTACAAGTTCCCCGGTTCACATTTTAAAATTTTAATAAATAAAATTGGTCCTCGCACAATTGAGGTTAATTTTTTTTAAAAAAAAAATTACCAGGATCTATTTATACTTAATTGTGACAATCGAACAAGTGTTCAATTAATGACTACTCTTCTATGCATGCCAACATTAATGTACAACCTGAGTGAAGACTATGACAAACAAAAAAGGGGCAGTTTTCTCAATAATTATAAAAAAATATTAGAAACAATCAAAGCGAAGCTCCTCTTAAATGTGGTAGCACATTTGTAGTTTTGGTCCTACGTATAGTTGTTCATTTGGTTGGATTTGATCTTATGATAGTGCACTCATGTATGTTTGGGTTTTGTATTTTTGTCAAAATTTCAATATAAAAGGATTTTTGTTTTTAATGCATTTTTGTGTTGTTTAGGGTTTTTGATTCTTCGAATTATGCTATTGGTTGGTCTTTTATAATTCGTTAGCATTGTTTTGTTTTAGGGTCTTTATAGTTAGAAAAATTATGAATTAATTGATATTAAAATATTAAATCACCTTCATCAAGATTCTAAATAGCCATCACCATCGTCTCTTTTTCATCTTTCTCACTTTGCTCCTCCATCTACCATAGCCTACCAAGCCACAACCACGACTATGAAATTCACCAAGCTTTGCACTTTCCAACCCACCCCCTCCGCCATCAACCCCAGCCCCACCACAGAGCCACATTACCCATTTCTGCAAGCATCACTACAACCCACTGAACAATAGATTTTAAATCGATTTTGTTAGTTGTTTTATTGTCATTGTATTAAATTTCTTGCTTGATTTCTATTCATGTGGGCCTAATTGTAGGGATATGATAGTAACAAAACTCATCGCATTTTGAGTGGTTTTAAATCCTAATCCTCAAATCATTCCATAGCTTGCTTAATGGAACTAGGGGACTTGATGGTTTATCTTATGACCTTGCTCCAATTGGACAAGTTGGTAACAAGTGAGCTTAGGCCATTTAAATTGTCACTTTCATTTGAAAGCAAGACTTTTCAATTATTTATTTTATTTTATTATGTGGAGGGGTAAGGTTTAAGTCCGCCTTCCTTTTCTTTTCTTTTTTTTTTTTTTTGTAATTTCGATTATTAATAAATTTTGCCACGGCATGAGTTTTACCAAAAAAAGTTGAGTTCGTGGTGTTTATTATTGCCATTTATACAAATTATGTATATAGATTGATATTGTCTAAGAGTCGTGTTTTTAAAGTGTATTTTGTCAATTTTTTTAATAATGGGTCTATATTAATTGATATTTTGTGTTATACATTGTTTCAAGTGTAATTTTTTTTTTTTATAGTATTCTTAGGCATGAGTAATAATTTATATTATTTTAAAGTACCAACATATCTTTAAAACTTTATTTTCCTACTGTTACTTTCTTTATTTTCCTACTGTTAGTTTCTGGTAAAAACAAATAGGGAGAATTACACCTAAACTTTTTGAGGNAAAGTGTATTTTGTCAATTTTTTTAATAATGGGTCTATATTAATTGATATTTTGTGCTATACATTGTTTCAAGTGTAATTTTTTTTTTATAGTATTCTTAGGCATGAATAATAATTTATATTATTTTAAAGTACCAACATATCTTTAAAACTTTATTTTCCTACTGTTAATTTTTTTATTTTCCTACTGTTAGTTTCTGGTAAAAACAAATAGGGAGAATTACACGTAGACTTTTTGAAGTTTGTCACTTAATCACTTAGATCTTTGACATTTAAAATATTATACACAGACCCCTCTAAGATTTGTATGCGCGTAACACTTAGACTCTATTATAAATATATCCATTAATAAATTATACTTAGACTCCCTTGAAGTTTATAAGTATATAATACTTAGACCCCTTAAGTTTAAATTATTATAGTTAGACCAAAAATACTTCAATCAAAAATAAAATATCAAATATCTTAAATTTTATGATTAAAATTTATGTTCTATTTATTTTNTATAGTTAGACCAAAAATACTTCAATCAAAAATAAAATATCAAATATCTTAAATTTTATGATTAAAATTCATGTTCTATTTATTTTTTATTAAAATAAAAGCAAAAATAAAAATTCAATTTTTTCTTAAAAAATTGTAATTAGTATACAATTATATTGTCTATTGGAATTTAACTTGGTTGTTTTAACTATCAAATTAAAATATTAAACTATTCCAATTAAAGCTAAAAGATATTATATCCATTATAATTTGACCCCTTATTTAATTTTTTAGTTTTATTCTAATAGATAATATATATTACTATCTTTCAGCAAAATAAATGGCCCAATAAACCTAATTCATCACCGCCCTCCCNTACTACAAGTTCCCCAGTTCACATTTTTAAATTTTAATAAATAAAATTGGTCCTTGCACAATTGAGGTTAATTTTTTTTTTAAAAAAATTACCAGGATCTATTTATACTTAATTGTGACAATTGAACAAGTGTTCAATTATTGACTACTCTTCTAGGCATGCCAACATTACTATACCACCTAAGTGAGGACTATGACAAACAAANTTTTTTTTAAAAAAATTACCAGGATCTATTTATACTTAATTGTGACAATTGAACAAGTGTTCAATTATTGACTACTCTTCTAGGCATGCCAACATTACTATACCACCTAAGTGAGGACTATGACAAACAAAAAAAAAAAGGGCAGATTTCTCAATAATTATAAAAAAAAACATTAGAAACATTCAAAGAGAACCTCCTCTTAAATGTGGTAGCACATTGGTAGTTTTGGTCCTATGTTTAGTTGTTCATTTGGTTCGATTTGATCTTATGATAGTGCGCTCATGTATGTTTGGGTTTTGTATTTTGGTCAAAATTTTAATATAAAAGGATTTTTGTTTTTAATGCATTTTTGTGTTGTTTAGGGTTTTTGATTTTTCGAATTATGCTATTGGTTGGTCTTTTATAATTTGTTAGCAGTGTTTTGTTCTTGGGTCTTTATAGTTAGAAAAATTAATGAATTAATTGATATTCAAATATTTAATCACCTTCATCAAGATTCTAACTGGCCATCACCATCGTCTCTTTTTCAACTTTCTCACTTTACTCTTCCATCAACCATAGCATATCAAGCCACAACCACGACTATGAAATTCACCAAGCCTCGCACTACCCAACCCACCCCCTTCGCCATCAACCCCATTGCCACCACAGACTCACATAACCCATTTCCGCAACCACCACTACAACTCACCTAATAATATATTTTAAATCGATTTTGTTAGTTGTTTTATTGTCATTGTACTAAATTTCTTGTTTGATTTATATATTGTATCAAGTGTAGTTTTTTTCAATAATACCCTCGAGCATGAGTAATTACTTATATTATTTTAAAGTACCAATGTATCTTTAAAACTTTATTTTCCTGCTGTTAGTAAAAACAAATATGCCATCCAACCGTATATCCTACAAATTTAATGCCTTCTAGAAGCCAATTCATCACAGGTGCTGCTCCTCCCAATTTTTCAGCAAAATAAATGGCCCAATAAACCTAATTCATCACCGCCCTCCCAAGTTTCCAGCCGTTAACAACCTCTCTCCTTCTCCGTCGACCCTCCAACTCACTTCACCATGCCCCAACCCAACCACTCTGATCAACTCAGCCACTGGCCGCTGCTTCTCTTACTCCGAATTCACCAATCAAACCAAAATCCTGGCCGCATCTCTGCAAAACCTAACGGGTCTCTCCAAAGGCGACACTGCATTCATTCTCTCTCCCAATTCAACCGAGATTTCCCGCCAAATCAAGCTCTCAAAAGCAGTGATCGTCTTTGTCGTGTCATCAACGTGTCACAAGCTTCCAACCATGCGATACCGGACAATACTTATTGACTCGCCTGAGTTTGAGTCGGTGTTATCGAGTTCAAGTCGTGAACTCTGCCCCGCGTCGAAGTGAGTCAGTCTGATATCGCAGCGATTATGTACTCGTCGGGGACTACCAGCCAAATCAAAGGTGTGATGCTTACTCATCGGAACTTGATTGCGATTGTAGGGATATTTTTAGCTCGGCGACCGGAGAGGGAGTCACCGACGTTGTTGCTGTATACGGTGCCTTATTTTCATGTATTTGGGTTTTTGACAGTGTGAAGTCTGTGGCTCTAAGTGAGACTGTGGTGTTGATGGAGAGGTTTGACTTGAGGAAAATGTGGAGAGCTGTGGGGGAGTTCAGGGTGACGGATGTGGCAGTGGCAGTGGCACTACCGGTGTTGGTGACTATGGCGAAGGGAGATGTGACGGATGGCTATGATTTGAGGTAGTTGGATAGGGTTGATTGTGGTGGTGCGCCACTTGGCAAGGACGTGATCAGAGCATTTTCAACAAAATTTTGCGGGTGTTCTCTTACATCAGGTTACTAGTGTTCACCACTGAAGGCTCGTCACCATTATTTGTTTACTCGGCCGCGTTCTGGAATCTGGAGGTTCAAGCTTTGCTGATTATCTATTGAGGAAACTATGCATATGACCCTCAAAATATGATTTTTATTTTTTATTTTTTTTTTCTAAAGTTTGTGCAGTTGGTTGATCAATACCTTCATAAACTATCTTTTTGTTGCAGATAATGCCGTTATGAAAAGTTTTGTGCCAGTCATTCTTTCTATTGCAAGAATTCGTCAATAACCTAATTGTTCTTACCACTCATACTCATAGGTAAGCTCTCTATCTCTATGTATCTAGATCTTCATATAACTTATGGATCCGGGGTTCTTTTTGAAAGGGATAAATACAATTCTGTACTTGCAAATGAAAGCTAATTTTTGCTTGAATTTGCTGTAGTTAATTAGATTTGTTTTCCAAGTTGGTGACAAAACCAGGGAGGATGTCGACTACTCTGAGGAAGAGATTGATAGGGGATTTCAAGAGTTTGCAGTAGGATCCTCGTATGTGCAAGACACAAGAGAGGTATTATGCTTTGGAACGTTTAGGACTCAATTGGATCCTCTTGGTGTTTTTGTTTTCCTAGATGTTGACAGGACTAAACTGTTGCTAAGATAGTTGACATTCAACCATGATATGTTGGTAATTAGCACTTGGAAATGTTTAGCATGTCGAGGAAAGTGGCACATTGCCCAAGATGATTGCATTGCATTTGATACCAGTGGAAAAGCTTATAGAATTAGGATAGGGACGTGGATTGTTTTTTGCCAATCTTTGCTTAGCCCACAATCATGTTTCCCCTTTCAAGTTTGGGCCGTGAGATTTTTACATTTTATACGCTTCCTGTTATTTTTAAAATTTTACATTTATTTGTCAATGTGTTTTAACAGCTCAAGAATCAAATGAAAGAGTTAGCCACACTTTCCTTGAAACCAATTGTGTAGCAAGGAATTGACGAAAGCTTGGCTCATAGTAAACTTGTGTAATATATGATTTCATCATGGAATAGATAAGAATATAAACTTGAAAACAGCCTTTGAGAATATAGTGGCTGATTTAGGACCAAAAATACTTTTTTTCTAGGAATGAAATTTAGTTTGGGTAGAGCTACAAGTTGAAACATAACTCCGTGTATTGTGTGTTATCGTTCAATATAAATCAAATATGGAGACATGCTCAAATCTTCGAATTCTCAACCAATAAAATTAGAAATCAGTAATATAAAATAATGATCAAAATGATAATTCAACATATTTCATGCGTACGCACGTGTAAATCAACTTAGGTGAGTAATCTCAAGCAAAAAAAATTGCTGATATATGAAGACATAGTGAGTTGTTCAAGCAATGATAAATTGAGCATGAGTTACGAACAGCTTTTATTGTGAGAGTGCAATTGACAATTTAGTTGAAATATCATAACAATGTAAGTTCACGGAGCTCACGCTTCAAATACAAACCCACTATAAAAAGGTTAGTTATCGTTAATACTATACATACACCACACAATCATCTAGGTACCATTGTATTCTTAAATTGCAATGTAATTGGGTATGCATAAGCTAGACTACATAGTTGGAGTTTGCGATATTTTGAGATTTTTGCTTATATGTTGCTTCTGAGCAATATGAGTACATTACTGTCTGGCATCCTACATTATTGATTTTTCTTATTTACTCATTCTTTTGCTTAGATACTAGTACATTCAACTTTTAACGAGGTAAATTAATTATTCGCCTCATAAATTTGCAGTTGTTTTTCTCATCAAACTATTAGGAAGGCCACAAATTCAGTATGGTGAATATATTCCTCATTCTCCACTTTTATAAGCTGACATCAATTGACACACTTCTCTTTCTTCCCCTCTCTGTCAGATGCCCTCAGCTTTTGTGCGTTGGCACTGCACAACCATCAGTGTATTGCTTGAAGGTAATGAATTTTTAGTTGTAGGTAATATATCTCAGTAGTTCTGGTTATGATTTGTGGTTCTTGTATGTGATGGGTGTTGTTGGATTTATTATATTTGTATTCAGGTTTTTCATAATATTTGATCCTTAGCAATTTAGCCAATTAATTAGGATAGCCCTCATCTCCTTATTGATGTCGAATTGTTGTTCTATATATTCCGGTGAAAAACAGGTAGAACTCTGCATATAGTGATTATTGTTTAGTCAACAAAACTTCAATACCATCTAATCACAATTCTGAAAGGTAAAACAGGTTTAATCTGAGCATCCAATTGCTTTTTTATTTTGAACGTAAATCTAGATGTTAATTTTATAGTTACAGGATATGTAAAAAGTGGGTGGGGGTTGAATGTTTCCTATCAATTGGTAAAATAAGAGTAGATTTCAGGGAGAACTGATCTTAAACCTTGTATTACCACAACATTGACTTACGTTTAAACCATTGTTCATATCAAATTCACCCAAGAGAAATAGTAAATTCAAAATCTTTGAAAATAAAGATAGTTAGTTTATTAGTTTTTAAGCCAAATTCTTAAGGAACTTTTATACAAAGTGAACTAATTTTTACATGCTTATGCTTCATTATATCTTCCAATAGGCTCTTCAAATATATTCTTCATTTTGATGTCCTATGGATTTTTTGTATCTAATCATTAGATTTGCAGATGGAAGAGTACATATTGAGCGGCAAATATCATTTTGTCTTTTTCATTCAACACTGCTTCTGTTTGTTCCAAGGACATTGGTACAGGTTTGTCTCTATCTGTTTGATGTTCATCCTTGTTTGTGTAACATCCTCCCATACAGTAAAATTATCAACTGATGGTCTTGATTCCTTAGTTTCTTGTGTAAATTTCACGCCAAGATCAGTACATCAAACTATGAACAAGTAAATAGAAAGGGAGCATCCACATAATTGAGCAAGAATACGCTTGTATCATTGCCTCACTGTTGATCAATCTATTCTTGAGTTTGAGTTTTTTGTTATATTATAGCAAATTGATGTTGATACATGGAGTAGAATTTATTAATATATTAGGCCAGAGAACCTTAAAATATTAGCAATTCAAAACTTTCACACAATGATAGGAACACAATTGGTCATTCTAACAAACACAAAAAGCTAAGCCATCACTTCGGAACATTATGAACCTTAACTAGGTTATATGGACTAAAATCGTCTATGTCCTGTCTCTTGTATTGGTAGATTTGCATTATGTGCCATTTCTTTTTCTTTTGCTTTTTACAGTCATTTTTTTTTGGTGCTGAACAATTCAACTTTTATCTTATCACATGAATGCCCATCAAAAAAACAATGTAGCGGCTATCTTCTGGAGCGTGATTAAAGGTGTAAATTTATCAAAAACAAATGATCATGCCATTGGACGAATATTTATGTCCCTTCTTTGTTCCGTATTTTTTTCCTTTCTTTATACCCATGTAAATGCATCACCGACGGCTAGAATGCTGATACGGGAACCTTGTAGGTTTGCGGTTTATCCAAACCTAACGTTCATCTTCTGTGCCACACTGCATTCCCGCCACAAGTAATGAGTTGTCATTAGAGCTTGAAATTTGATCCTTCTTTTTTCTCTTCATGCCGAAAATCTTTCATGTTATTAGCAAAGCAAGGAATTGGGTACTCTTTATCCCTATTTTTTGATCAAATCCTATGTACAAAGGTGGAAAGTCTTGACTTGATCTTTTGCTTCTAAACTATAATCAAATTGATTAATCGCCCTTATTTCTTCAATGATCTTGAAATTACATACCAAATGAACATCTCTATCTTTGGTGACAAAAGATTCCTTGCTCTTTTCCACCTTCGTTTCAGTTAATGCTGCACAAACAAAAGCTTGTCCAGGGATGGTCTTGACCTATGCATAATAATGCATTCAACATGTTGAGAATTTTTTAGTGAAGTATTACTTCCATGTACCATATTGGACCCTCGCCCCTATACATTTTGTGCTGCTTCGTTCTTCAAATTTAGGGAGAGATAATTTTATGTTTTTTTTTTATCACGAGGGACATAATTAACCATGTTGCTTGAAAGTCTTGATCTAAATCAAAAGTATGTGTTTTTTTTTCTGGTTTCAGGTTTTTTAAGCATATGTTGGAGTGTTGTTGCTCAAAGTTGCATTAGTTAGTGCTGCTTTGAGGAGCTTTGCATTACATGAAAGGACATGTTGTGGTCATGACTGAAGGAAGCATTTAGTTTTGTTAATTTTGCATTTGCATGTTACTGTTTATGTGATTCGCCATCACACTCAACAAAGTTAATGTGCATTATGGTTAACGTATCCTATTACACTCTTGCTTAATGTTTATGTTTCAATGTATGGTCTTTCAACGACAATTTGGCCACACAACACATTGTTGTAAAAATCAAAATTAAAAAAAAAACAAAACTAATAGATTAATAGTTCACGTGTAATGTACATGTGCAGTAACTAGTCAATATTACTATAAAATGTCAACAAAGATGAAAATTTTTTGATTGACTAAAATAACCATAATAAAAAAACTAATACCACTTGTATCCTTTCTAACATTAATTCAAATTGAATACATACAAATTAACTAAAAGATAATTTTAGTTAATTAGCCCTAATGCATTAGGGCTCTTAGCCTCCCATAATATACACCTCTCTTTCTACACCTCATTATAGTGTACATTTAATCATTCAATAGGTAGGGTCGTGAAGTTTTTAATACGTCACAACTTCTTTGCATATGGGAGAATAATTATTTTCATTCATAGAATTAATGGCCATAAAAATTACAACGAGCCATATATTGAAGACATAATTTCTTAGCATAACAGCCAAAACTTTCCATCTTCATGGCATCCATTCACTTCCTCTTCACTTTACTCTCAACCGTTTACCACAAAATCCTTCATTTTCTGTCTTATTGTTTGGTTCTCATGTATTTATTAGGTCCACTAATTTGCATTTGTTGTAGCTTTACTCAAACTCCTCATATGAACACTCGTAAGTTAATCGACTATCTTTTTGGAGGACCATATTTTCTTCTTCCATAGGTAATGGAGGTATTGTTACAGCTCTTTGGTGTTAAGTAGTCTTTTCATTTTTTGTTTTTTAAAAAGAGAGAAAATTTATTGAGAAAATTAAAGAATTGCAAGAAGCAAAGAGGACAAGCCACATTTTGGCTTTAATCCTTCAAAACAACTCACTGTCAAAAACATTACAAACCAAGGCCCCAAAAAAACAAAGTAAAGGCACCATAACCTCACTAAAAGACCATAGCAGTCCCCTCTGGCTGTGTCTCTTTGCGCAGTATAATCACCATTCCACCAAGGCAGCAAGCCTATTCCAAAACACCACTCATCATATCTACACTTCAAACATACCATTAAACCACAATGATCAAAAACCAATATAGTTTTGGTTCTCAATGTTGGCAAATGTCGCTGATCTTGGAGCAGCTTCATTCTAACAGCAACTGGTAAGAGACTAGTACCCGAAAAATCAGTAGAGAAACCATCTTGGACCGCCTTATTTGCCAAACCATCCGCTACAAAATTAGCCTCCCTAAATACATGTGTCAACTGGAGCTGCATCCTAGCCAAAATCTGCATTATTTGAGTCAAAATGCCTATAAAAGGCCAAGCAGACTGCACCTCTCCCTTTATCGTCTTCACCAGCACTTGAGAATCTGATTCAATCTGAATTTTATATACAAGGAGGCCATACTTATCAAGCAAACTCAAACCGTCTAACAAAGCTCTAAACTCAGCACCATATTAGAGCATATGCCATAGAAAAAAGATGCAGCTAAAACCACTCCTCCCCATTCATTACCAACCACTGCACCCCCACCAGCCATAACAGGGTTGCCCTTAGCAGCTCCATCCACATTTAACTTCAATGAACCACACTCTGGATTAGCCCAGCAAACCCAAATGGCCTTAGTTCTGATCACATTAGGCACATTAATCCCTAACAAGAGCAGTAAACACCTTCCTCTTTCCCTATCCATCAACTTAGGCTTTATGTTTTTAACATGAAATCTCAACAAGCTACAGATTTTAAGGAAAACAGAATAGGAATTAATAGGACCTTCTCCAGCTCTTCTCCTACACCGTTCTTTACAAACCAACCAGTAAATTAACAATGCCAAACTTCTTACAAGAGAGCAGCCCAGAGACTTTTTCCTAAAAATTCTGCAAATTCTCTTCATTCTCACCAACTCCAACTCCCCCTCTATAAGCGGAAAGCCAGCCATACTCACCAACCTACTCCATATTAACTTAGCATAAAAGCAATCCACAAACAAATGTACAGAAGTCTCCTCTTCACTTAAACACAGAGAACATCTGCTAACCATAGAGACACCACAATTCCTAATCCTGGCATCAATAGGTAAGGCATTCATTAAAATTTTCCAACCCACAAAAGCTGTGCACTTGGAGCAGTCACTATACCTCATATAACCTTTTCAACCCCATTCCTTTCCCCCTGGCTCCCGATGTCTAACCAATTGCCATGCAGTTTTGACAGAAAAAGAACCAGAACTGGAACACTGCCAAATCCATTTATCATCTGAATTAGAAAGAAAAGCCCCACAGTTCTTAATCTCAGCAACTAACTGTTCACCTAACAGGTGCTCAACAGTCCCCAATTGCCAAACTGAGTTAACATACAACTCGCTGACCTTAGGAAATACCAGAGGCAAACCCTTTATCCTAAAGAGCAAAGGCCTATCTCCTAACCACAAATCACACCAGAAGTCAGTATGATCACCTCTCCCCAACAGTACTCTGGAATTTAATAACACAATCTCAAAGAAAGGCCGCAAGACCTTCAAACACATAGAATGTCCCCCTCTTACACATCTCAGCAAATGTTTACCCTATAGAAATTTGGTAGAATAGACCTTAGCCCATAATGAGGATTTCTGCAACAAATTCCACACTTGTTTCATTCGGAAAGCCAGCTGTAAATCTTCAAACCTCCTCACACCTAATCCCCCCTCCTCCTTAGGTAACGTAACCTTATTCCAAGACACCCAATGCCTCTTTCTCACCTCCATTTTATTAGACCAGATAAAGCCAGCCATCATAGCATTCATTCTATGAATAATAGTTTTAGGTAAGTTATGACGGGCCAGAATATGAATGGGAACAGAATTTAGAACATACTTCACCATTAAAATTCGACCCATGTTTGAAAGCATTTTGGAATACCAACCCTCCAATCTGCTTCTAAACTTAGCCAAAACCTCTTCAAAATCCCTGATTCTAGCTCTCCCTTTAATAATAGGACATCTCAAATACATAAAGGGGTACTGCTTAATTGGAATACCTGCTAAATTTGACAACTCCAACCTCCTGCCAGCAGAGATCAGCTTTGAACAGTACATGGAACTTTTTCTGAACACTGGCTTTCTGCCCAGAACTACCTTCATAACTCTCCAAAAAAATCAGCAAATTCTTCATAGATCTCCTATCCCTTCGAAGAAATACCAATGTATCATCCACAAACAAGAGATGACTAACTAAAGATGAACCTCTTCCCAGGTGATAGCTTCCCACTTTTCCTTCCAAACATAATCTCCTCATCCCTGTACNAACTACCTTCATAACTCTCCAAAAAAATCAGCAAATTCTTCATAGATCTCCTATCCCTTCTAAGAAATACCAATGTATCATCCGCAAACAAGAGATGACTAACTAAAGATGAACCTCTTCCCAGGTGATAGCTACCCACTTTTCCTTCCAAACATAATCTCCTCATCCCTGTACTAAGGACCTTTTCAGCAAGGATAAACAAACAAGGAGAGATTGGATCTCCATGTCTTAACCCNAGCAAATTCTTCATAGATCTCCTATCCCTTCTAAGAAATACCAATGTATCATCCGCAAACAAGAGATGACTAACTAAAGATGAACCTCTTCCCAGGTGATAGCTACCCACTTTTCCTTCCAAACATAATCTCCTCATCCCTGTACTAAGAACCTTTTCAGCAAGGATAAACAAACAAGGAGAGATTGGATCTCCATGTCTTAACCCCCTGGTGGTAGGAAAAAAACAACTCTCTGACCATTTACACTTACCGAAACAAACTGGGTTTCTAAACAATTTGCAATAATATTGACAAATAATTCAGAAAACCCAAAACATGATAAAGTTTTAAACAAGACGTCCCATTCCAGCCTGTCATAGGCTTTCATCATATCAAGCTTTAAAATAACATTCCCAGCCTCCACTCTCCTATCCAAATTCTCCACCATGAACTGTGCTAAAACCACACAATCCCCAACATTCCTTCCTTTAACAAACCCATGCTGCTCTTCAGACACTATTAAAGGAAGAATAGGTGCAAGTCTAATAGCCAACAACTTAGTAAAAATCTTATATAAGAAATTACATAAGCTAGTTGGCCTATAATCTGTAAAAGCCACAGGATCAGTCTTCTTTGGTATTAAAACTAGTGTAGTAGCATTCACTGACCTTGGCACCTTACCACCCCTTAGAAAAAAATTAATAGCCCTTAAAACATCTCCTTTTATAATCTCCCAGGCTTCCTGGAAAAATTTCCTAGAATAACCATCCACTCTAGTTGCACTCTTCACAGACATCGAGAAAAAAACAGACTTCACTTCCTTTACAAAAGCTTCAGCCACCAACAACCCATTCATTTCATCAGTAACTAAAGAAGGAATAACAGAAAATAGACTCTCCTGTAAAGAATGAGTGCCACCTNCCTCCACTCTCCTATCCAAATTCTCCACCATGAACTGTGCTAAAACCACACAATCCCCAACATTCCTTCCTTTAACAAACCCATGCTGCTCTTCAGACACTATTAAAGGAAGAATAGGTGCAAGTCTAATAGCCAACAGCTTAGTAAAAATCTTATATAAGAAATTACATAAGCTAGTTGGCCTATAATCTGTAAAAGCCACAGGATCAGTCTTCTTTGGTATTAAAACTAGTGTAGTAGCATTCACTGACCTTGGCACCTTACCACCCCTTAGAAAAAAATTAATAGCCCTTAAAACATCTCCTTTTATAATCTCCCAGGCTTCCTGGAAAAATTTCCTAGAATAACCATCCACTCTAGTTGCACTCTTCACAGACATCGAGAAAAAAACAGACTTCACTTCCTTTACAAAAGCTTCAGCCAGCAACAACCCATTCATTTCATCAGTAACTAAAGAAGGAATAACAGAAAATAGACTCTCCTGTAAAGAATGAGTGCCACTTTCTGCATCTGCACTCTATCATCCCAGAGTAACCATAAATTTCTTTCAGCTAGGGGATTAAAAAAATAATGAGACATTCCCAATCCCCTTGCTAACCCCTGTAACTTCCTTCCCTCCATTTTAGGCTCCTGAATCGACATCAAACAGACATCATTCATTCTTACAATTTTTCTAAGTCTCCTGCGCAAAGAGACTTTCCCAGCCCCTCTCACATTCCATGACAAAAAAAACTAATCATGNTTGCACTCTTCACAGACATCGAGAAAAAAACAGACTTCACTTCCTTTACAAAAGCTTCAGCCAGCAACAACCCATTCATTTCATCAGTAACTAAAGAAGGAATAACAGAAAATAGACTCTCCTGTAAAGAATGAGTGCCACTTTCTGCATCTGCACTCTATCATCCCAGAGTAACCATAAATTTCTTTCAGCTAGGGGATTAAAAAAATAATGAGACATTCCCAATCCCCTTGCTAACCCCTGTAACTTCCTTCCCTCCATTTTAGGCTCCTGAATCGACATCAAACAGACATCATTCATTCTTACAATTTTTCTAAGTCTCCTGCGCAAAGAGACTTTCCCAGCCCCTCTCACATTCCATGACAAAAAAAACTAATCATGAAATGAAAGAGGAATCTTACCTTTGGGCTTACGCCTAAAGATCTGATCCACATAATCCTCATCTGAGGAATTTTGCTCAAAATCTTCTACAAAATTCTTATCCATCCACTTTGAATCACTTCTGCCACTGCTTACACTCATAGAACTCCCCTTATCTGACCAGTACCCTTTATCAGGTGGGTTTGTTCTTTTCTCCATTCCCCTTGTAGTAGTCTTTTCATTTACCAGTTGTTTTACTCTTTTTNAACCCCTGTAACTTCCTTCCCTCCATTTTAGGCTCCTGAATCGACATCAAACAGACATCATTCATTCTTACAATTTTTCTAAGTTTCCTGCGCAAAGAGACTTTCCCAGCCCCTCTCACATTCCATGACAAAAAAAACTAATCACGAAATGAAAGAGGAATCTTACCTTTGGGCTTACGCCTAAAGATCTGATCCACATAATCCTCATCTGAGGAATTTGGCTCAAAATCTTCTACAAAATTCTTATCCATCCACTTTGAATCACTTCTGCCACATCTTACACTCATAGAACTCCCCTTATCAGACCAGTACCCTTTATCAGGTGGGTTTGTTCTTTTCTCCATTCCCCTTGTAGTAGTCTTTTCATTTACCAGTTGTTTTACTCTTTGTTCTTCCTGAATGGGCAGTGATCGTTCTTCATTTAACACAGACAAAANTTCATGTATACCTTTATTTATCATTATATCTTCTAATCGTGAATAATGAGTCTATATAATTAAAGCTAGAAATGAGTTTATGCAACGCACGTGTGTACCAACTAGTACTTCTAAAAGCTACTAAACCAACAAAATTTTGAATACCATAAATACCCCTAAACAATAGTATAAAGTGAAAATTTTCCATTTTGTCCCTATAAAAACTATTATGTCCTATTTTCAAATACATAAATTATCATTGAGCAATGGTTAAAGGGTGACGTTTCCCTTCATCTCGCTGCTCTGATTCTCTCTCTCTCTCTCTCAATAGTCGATTGGGGTGCTCCTTCACGGTTAACGTTTGCTGAATTCAATTCTCAGGGGTGTGCTATATTCACGAGGATGTGAATTGGACTTCTTGATTCTCTATGAAATGTTGAAAGACTGTTTTGTAGGTTTGGTTGTGCTCTACATCAAATGGGTTTGCCAAATCCTGTTCTATCATCTCAATGCAAGATTTGTTTTCTGGATTTGTGATGCATGCATGATGAAAATTTTTCAGACGTCCTTTTTTGGTATGTAGACAATTTCAAAGGGAATGTTCATGTTTTTTAATTTTGACTTTTGTTAGACGTCTATATTGATTTTTTAATCTAACGGATTTTTTTTACATATAGTAAGGAGATGATATTAAATTGAGTATATTTGAATTACTGATTTACCAGTTGAAAACTGTCATTTAGTTCAAATTATTGGGTGGAATCGTATGCATTTTACTTAGGTTTGTAGAGTGAAATGCGGCATTGGATTGGATCTGAGAACTGATATTAGCTTAGAAATATTTTGACATGAACTCTAAATATTTTTGTCAATCATGTAAAGGCCAGATATTTCTCGAATTTTAATATGTAATGATATAAAGTTTGGGTGAGGGTATGCGTGCATTTTTGCCTCATTATTGATAAATCAGTTGAATGTTAAATTGCTATAGATGAGGGCTTGCTAATTAAGTGATGGGTTTACCTTTTGTTGATAACTCAGTAATTGCACCATTCACGAGTCTTTCCTAATATTTGTTTGGTTTTCACATTTCTTGAACCACCTATTAATGGGAGGCTTGTATGATTTATGGTTAATTTTTAGAACTTCTGTATAAAGCCCCAGAAGTTGTGAAAACACCTAGATCATTACTAATGCAACTTCAGATCAATGACTTTGTTCAGATGTATATAGATGAATTGTAGTTGATATGAATCCGTATTATGATTAACTACATTTTTTTTTTTTGCTTCATGTTGAGCTATGAAATGAGAAGGGTCTAGATCCCAAAAACAAAAACTACATGACTTCAAATATTAATTATGTGCTACTTTGGGCTTCTGGTACATATTCGATCTGCTGAATTCAGTTTTTAGTGAAGTTATGAGCACCATGATGATGCCACTTTTTTATAAACTAGTTGGTGCACACACCCATTGTGTGTGGACTATCTTAAATTAGATTTCATGTTTGTAATAAGTTCATATATATTATTAAAGTAACATCAAAAACAAAATTAAAGCCATCACAAAATAGGAAAAAATAGAAAAGTATTATAAAAAAAATAAACATATAGTATCAAGAAAGTTTGAAAAATTCCTTAAGAATCAATCAATCCAGTTACAAAATCCACATAACATAAGAGAAAAAAGATAGAATGATCAAAAATAAAGAACTCATAACATAGAGACGCATTAAAAATGCCCAATAACAACTCTCAGTTCAAATGTCTCTAATCATTAAACTATCAATTACTACTCATCCAACCTTACATTTCGGGAAAAAAAAAAGTATCCAACCTCAATCCTCCTAGAACAGTAGCAATGTTTGACAAAACAAATAAAATTTCAAGAAAAAACATGTTCATGTTGGATTCAATTAAACATGGCAATAACATACAACAAATGGAAGCAAACATAGATAAACTAATAGGCACCAAATCCATTACCTATAACTAGTTACAAAAGGGGGGAGTNCAAAACAAATAAAATTTCAAGAAAAAACATGTTCATGTTGGATTCAATTAAACATGGCAATAACATAAAACAAATGGAAGCAAACATAGATAAACTAATAGGCACCAAATCCATTACCTATAACTAGTTACAAAAGGGGGGAGTGGTTAGATAAATGTTCATCAAGTATTTTATTCAATTCCATCATTGACGGGGTTGTAACAACAACATGAAGCTGGTATGGTGGTACCCACATTGAAGGCATTCACCATAATAATCCATAATTAATCCTTCCATGTGGATATGAAGAAGATGTAATAATATTTATCGAATTAGCCAATTATCTATAGTCACGTACAACTCTATAGAAAAAGTCCAACCAAGAGTCTACAATGTCAATCTTTGATGTCGGCCAGATCTTGAATAAACTTGCCAAGTTTTTAAATACATCACAGAACATGAAAGAGTACGCAAACTTTGAGATCTTNCCATGTGGATATGAAGAAGATGTAATAATATTTATCGAATTAGCCAATTATCTATAGTCACGTACAACTCTATAGAAAAAGTCCAACCAAGAATCTACAATGTCAATCTTTGATGTCGGCCAGATCTTAAATAAACTTGCCAAGTTTTTAAATACATCACAGAACATGAAAGAGTACGCAAACTTTGAGATCTTAACTTTGTGAGGTAATATATGAAGTTGCAAGACGTATATGCAAAAGTGTGACAGAGAATAAAGTCATAGAAGGTGTTCCAGTCCTTTGACATTTTGTTGAACAATGAACAATAGTTTTTTGTTAGGCAATAATTGAGTTCATGTCTAGTGCCACTTTCCTAATTCCAGAACTAAGACGTTATGAGAGCAAAGAAAAAGCCCAATAAACAATTTCATTTCCTTCCACAAACAAACAATGAATAGAGCTAAGTTTAAGAACACCTTCTTTTTCCAGGTCTCAACCCACAAATAATCTAAGGCAACACACAAAGCATACAAGTCAAGTCTTTTACCACCCTAAAAATTCAATCTTCCATTTTAATAACAAGTTTACACCAAAACCCATCTCCCATTGATCCTAAAATCATATAATCTATCAAAAGGCATACCTTAGATCCCAAATATTGTGGTAACAATCTATACATTTTTTTTTGTTAAACCTCGACAGTCGAGGGTGCAATTTTATTAATCATTTAAAAAATTACACCTAGTAAGAGGGAAGGAATGAGCTCTACCCCTCAAATGCATTCTAAGCTACATCATTTCAAAAATATAAAATATTTTTAAAAACCAAAATGCATACAATTCATAAAATAAGAAAATTAAACCATAAAAAAGAAAACATCCAAGCATCTTTTTGAGGTCCTTGTGAACATCCCAACTGGAGCTGAATTCTTATTCAATTAGGAATCTCATATCACCAACTTTTGAGAATATCTCTTAGATGGATTTACGCATGTTTAAACAACCAAGGAAATCATGGTGAAGTTGTTGACCTGTGAAAAAATTTGCCACTGTGTTCCCTTCTCGATAAATATTTCTCATCACAAAATTTTAACCATGCAGGAGTCTTTGAAACCTAAGCCATATATACCATATCTTCTAGCTAGGCATGCATTGACAATTAATCATATTAACCAGCTACCAAAATTTTAGAATCAAATTCTACAATAAAATTCCCCTTACTGGCACCATCCACATTTAATTTGAAACAACCCACCAGTATATGAGACCATCTAATCCATTTTCTGTTATATTGCACTCTTTGGATGTTAAGACTACTCATTAGGAATTCCTCTTGGAAATCACCTTTTACGTTGGGGTAAATTTCAAACGCATTCCTCGGTGCATCATAGAAACTAACCAGTCCAAATAGCAGTTTCTCAGGTCACCGACTCAACTATGTATGTGATAATTTTAGCATCAGTAAAAAGGGTAGAATCGCCACAAACAAAAGTTTTAAATTAGGAAATCAGATTTAATAAATTTTGATAACTTTAATGAACAAGCTATGATAAGAGTCATAGCATATTCTTTTGCATTTCAGTTATACGAGACAAAATCACGAAATATGTTGAAAAACAACCAAATGCATACTTTGGACAAGCACATCCTATTGTTGTTCCCAAACCTCCATTAACCTTTAACGACAAGTTTTTTCAAAAGTTTTTTGGTTTCTGTCGGATCTGTACTCGTACATGTAAATACAACTTTCTTAAGAAAGAGAACAATGAGATAAAAAATAGGGTACTTAATCACCAACCTGAGAATTACATCTTTTTCGGTATTAAAGTACATTACAATGAACAAAAAAAGTCCAGATAATTACATCAGCCAAGGGTGCTAAGCTATCATAAGTTACGACTACCTTATATGTAGGGGTCTGGATCTTACTCCACTTGACATGTTGTGCTTCGCCACTTCAATTCAAAATACCACAATAAACAAACATTTATTCAAACATATATACATGTATAATTCTTCACTTCCTAATAACTTCTATTCTAAACAAAATAATTTCAGATTTTTCAAAATCCAAGACTCATGAACTCAAGAACCTAATCTATAACTAATTATTTGGCCATCAAACAAAAGCATTAAATAGAACCTAATCTTCTCCACATAACTTATTAGTTTACAACAAAAGCATTTAAATTACTCAGATCTCTCCATTTCTCAATTCCTTGGCCAAAAAAAAGGACGAGAAGGAAATAATTGTCTAACTGAAGATCCATATAAGGCAGAGGAGTTAGTGAGAGAGACGAAGGGGCACTAGTGTATGAGATTTAGATCGTTAGGTTTATTGATGGAGTTAGATTTAAGAGGAATTAATTACTTTCTTAGGGGCAAAAAAAGGAATTCAAAAGTTTTGAGATTTGCTAATATATATATCTCCGCTATGAAATACAATAATGCTAATTGTGAAATATTTAATGACCCATTTGATATGATAAATGTCACAAGTGTTTGAAATTTCAATTCTAATGGTAATCTTGGTATTTTCAAAATTTTGGAGGAAACAAGTTTCCAAATAAATTTTTTCATTTATCATGACATTTTAAAGTAGTATAGATTGACATAAAAAGTAAATATACCATAAAATTAAATATATAACATGCTATTGAATTTTTTGATAGTTGATGGAACTTCTCCTTATATATACTATGACTATATTATAAAATGCACAAATCATTGTTGTGATGAGCCTGTTTATGAACTTTTTTCCCCCAAATTCAATTTGATTGTTAGGTTTTTATTTGCTACTCTACTAGAGATTTGGCTTAAGGTCTATGGTTGATGATAACTTAGAACTTCCATAAATAGTAAATGCTAAAACATTCGTTTACTATGCAAAATTTGAACTACAACCAAGTTATTCTCATTGCTTCTATTGTTGCGTGTCCGTATTTATACTAGAACATTGGGGAGGTGATTATGGTTTGACATGGTGGGACTCATGGAGGTGGCCAAAAACTAGAGGTGGTATTGGTTTTTTTTTTCTTTTTCTTTTTTGGGTCTGCTGATCTAATAGAATTAACATACCAAACATATATTCATGATAAGGACATCTAAGAGTATATTGGTTTGTAGTCTGTAGTTCTCATAAGCAGCCTATACAATTGTTAGCTTTGAAGATTGTGTAAAGACCAGCGATTCCGGCCAGAAATAATTGGTGCAATGTCTTTGTTCATGGTTTCATTGATGTCAATTGTGTTTTGTAATGAGGCGCTTATTTGCATTCTTTATNACTAAGACAAAAAAATCAAATAATTGGGCTTCACCCTTTGTCCTCCCACATTTTTGGATCTACAAATTGAAGTTGTTACATGAATTTTCAATTTTTTATGGACTTCTGCCGCAAACAATCGATCTACAAATTACTCTGGTTTTTAAGATGATGTGCATTTATTATATTGGGAAGAGCAAATATAAGGCATTCTACAGTTTGTATTCAAATAAAAAAGAGTAATGTTACATGAACTTAAAAATTATACTTGATAATCTCAACCATTGATTTCACTGTTGGTCTCAGTATTTATTGAGATTCACTACCTATTCAATGGTTAAGATTATCAAGTCTAATTTTTAAGTCTAGTTTTTAAATTTATGTAGCATTACTCAATAAAAAATTTCTTGTTTGTGTGATTTTTTTTGTTCATATGCCTTGTAATTTTTTGGGCCAATTGAAATCATTTTATGTAGGGAAAATTTTAATCACACTTCTCCTAGTTTATCATATTTGCAAGGGTATCTTTTTATTTTTTGAATTATCACTGACACTCCCTATCAAATTGAAGACCTTAACTAGAATACAATTTTACTAAATTGTCCATAATAGATTTTAGGAAAAATTTCATTCACATTCTTTTTAGGTAGGCATATCTTCAATGAAACTCTTTTTATTTTATGAATTTTTTTAGATATTAAAATTTAGGCCAATTGGATTGAATAAAATTTTAATCAACTTGTATTGAATTTTTATTGGCTCCACTGTTATTATGTAAAAAAAATAAATTTTAATTTGTAAGAAATGGTGGTTCAACGATAGGGGGTGTTAGTGATGTTTAAATACAAATTAGAAGGGATGTTAGTGATGTTTTGGATAATAGAGGGAATGTCCTTAAAAATATGGTAAAATAGAAAAAGTGTGACTCAAATTTTCCCTTTTATTTAAATACTAAATGTACAATTTTTTTGGACAATGAAAAGTTATTTTTTTTTTTTACGAGAACTCATTTCTACTAATATAAGTCTACTAATATAAGTCATTAGTATTTTAAATTTATTATATAATCTAGCCGCTAGGATAGTTCAATCTATTACACTCAGAATGAAGGAATTGACCAAGGAGCTCAGTTGCTTATATTTGGTCAGACATCTCCAACACAACAGACATAATTATTTATTTCTTCTACTGGTTGTAACTTGGATAACAATGACAGCTTAGAATAATATTTTAAGTCAAAATGGTTCTCATACATACAACACGTGTGTATCAACTAGTTAATACAAATAAAAATGGTGTAATATAATTTAGGTGCAACGCAACGCACGTGTGCACCAACTAGTTAATACAAATGGAAATGGACATGCTTATAGAATAAATTCGATCGATTCACAATTGTATCAGATGCAACAGCATTTTTGAACAACTTTTCAACAAATTTACGAAGAAGCAGCAAGCAATCAATCAATGCATTTCATGATGAAGATCTACCCTCAAGTAGCTTGGTTGCCTGCAAAATATCGACAACGATTCAGAAATTCCTATTTTTTTGGGGGTTACCATGGCATTCTTGGCAGGCAGACAGAGCTTTTGCTAGAAAGGAAAAGAAGGAAAACCAAAAAGAAAAAAAAAAAGAGTTAGTAGTAAAGTTTGAGGGGAGATAGGATCATGAACCTTCTTTTGACAATCTATGAAACGGGCTATGAGATGAGATGATTTTACAATAGATCCTCCCAATATCCCATCCAAATGGAGAATGAAACCCATGACAATAGGTCCTGTAAGTCCGGCCAAATAAAACCCCACGAGATTTACATAGACATCTATATGCTGCCACCAACTTGCTCTAGCTACCTCTGTTTCAAAAAAGATATCACTATTAAAGGTGTCATTTTTCGAAGAAAAATTAAGGACAAATAAGTTCTAACAACTAAAATTAATTCTTTATTTCTAACACCATTTTTTTTCAAAAAATGTAAAGGAAATTACTGGAAATATTCTCCTCGGCTATGAGTTGTAATACAATTCCATTATTCAGACTGCAAAATGGTCATTTCCTAAAGTTCTTGGCACTTATAAGAGAACTATACATACTTCTTGAACCTAACTCATCAAACAAGAGAGATAAATTGTGCACACATGTATTACCTCGACTGCAAGTCCATCCCTTTAGGGAACCTGCGATAATTTAGCCCAGTTTGAAGTATATGTTTGCACCTCAAAAGAAATTCAGGACAAGAATAGTGTTTTATGACTAATGCGAAAGGACTGCTTGTAAGCTGTAAGGGAATAGACAGACCTAACAGAGGAACCATTACAGCAATACATTGACAGACCTAACAGAGGAACCATTACAGCAATACATTGCATAACTCCTCATTCCTGCAAGCATATCCCAGAACAATAGTGATGGGCTTTACGAATGCAAAAAAACATTGTACTCCAGAAAGCCCTTTGAGCTGCTTGTGGAAACCAGAATCCTAGTTCATTTGAGACACTAGTACTAGAAATAGTCAATGGGTTATATGCAACCTCATGGGACATACTGGCTGCTACTAGTCTAGTTGAGCACCAAGGTTCCTCGGCCAGTCCTCTCCTTTCTCTTTCTCGCATCGCCTCTCCAAATGTGGACATTCATTAATATACAGTGTTTTGAGTGACTGCATCCCATCTGGCAAGGAGATCAAGTTGGGCCAATTGCCAATTTCCAATGTCGACAGCGACATGAGGCTTCCTAGCCAATTCGGTAGAGAAACTAACCCAGCACAACAATATAAGCTCAGCCATTGGAGAGCATTTAAATGTTGCATGTCTTCCGGCAATGACGTCATCTCTGGACATCCATTTATAGTCAAATCCTGGAGAGCAGTCAGGTGTTTCACTCCTTCAGATAAACAACTTAGTTTCTTACAGTTCTGTATCAACAATATTCTCAGGGAAGACAAGCCTTGTAACCCTGTCGCCGGTAAGGATGTAAGGCTGTTACAATCCTGTAACTCGAGTGTCTCAAGGGATCTAAGGTTTTTGAGTCCATCTGGTAAATACTCGAGAGAATCACAACGATCAATTTTCAACTCTTTCAGAACAGAAAGATTATCTAGCTGATGTGACAGAGTCTTGAGATTGCGTAGTCCTCTAATCCATAGGGACTCAAGAACCTTGTGATTTTGAAGCAGTCCATCTGGAAGAAACTCCAACCCATCAAACCAAGATATTTGAAGCCAGGAAAGTGAAGTGAGATCCATCACCGACCTTAATACCATCTCATTGCTGTTTCCTATGCTTAATCTCCCAAGTGATGGAAGACAAGGAAATTCAGTCAACCTGGGACATTGACGGATGTATAATTCCCGTAAACAAGGAAAACATTCTCCTCTATCAACTGTTGTCAATTCCTCCAAAGCATCCATTGCAATAATAGAAAGAACCTTGAGGAAGGGTAGTTTCCCGAGAGGTGGAAGATGTTCACATCTCTTACAATGTCCNAAAGTTATTTTTTTTTTTTACGAGAACTCATTTCTACTAATATAAGTCTACTAATATAAGTCATTAGTATTTTAAATTTATTATATAATCTAGCCGCTAGGATAGTTCAATCTATTACACTCAGAATGAAGGAATTGACCAAGGAGCTCAGTTGCTTATATTTGGTCAGACATCTCCAACACAACAGACATAATTATTTATTTCTTCTACTGGTTGTAACTTGGATAACAATGACAGCTTAGAATAATATTTTAAGTCAAAATGGTTCTCATACATACAACACGTGTGTATCAACTAGTTAATACAAATAAAAATGGTGTAATATAATTTAGGTGCAACGCAACGCACGTGTGCACCAACTAGTTAATACAAATGGAAATGGACATGCTTATAGAATAAATTCGATCGATTCACAATTGTATCAGATGCAACAGCATTTTTGAACAACTTTTCAACAAATTTACGAAGAAGCAGCAAGCAATCAATCAATGCATTTCATGATGAAGATCTACCCTCAAGTAGCTTGGTTGCCTGCAAAATATCGACAACGATTCAGAAATTCCTATTTTTTTGGGGGTTACCATGGCATTCTTGGCAGGCAGACAGAGCTTTTGCTAGAAAGGAAAAGAAGGAAAACCAAAAAGAAAAAAAAAAAGAGTTAGTAGTAAAGTTTGAGGGGAGATAGGATCATGAACCTTCTTTTGACAATCTATGAAACGGGCTATGAGATGAGATGATTTTACAATAGATCCTCCCAATATCCCATCCAAATGGAGAATGAAACCCATGACAATAGGTCCTGTAAGTCCGGCCAAATAAAACCCCACGAGATTTACATAGACATCTATATGCTGCCACCAACTTGCTCTAGCTACCTCTGTTTCAAAAAAGATATCACTATTAAAGGTGTCATTTTTCGAAGAAAAATTAAGGACAAATAAGTTCTAACAACTAAAATTAATTCTTTATTTCTAACACCATTTTTTTTCAAAAAATGTAAAGGAAATTACTGGAAATATTCTCCTCGGCTATGAGTTGTAATACAATTCCATTATTCAGACTGCAAAATGGTCATTTCCTAAAGTTCTTGGCACTTATAAGAGAACTATACATACTTCTTGAACCTAACTCATCAAACAAGAGAGATAAATTGTGCACACATGTATTACCTCGACTGCAAGTCCATCCCTTTAGGGAACCTGCGATAATTTAGCCCAGTTTGAAGTATATGTTTGCACCTCAAAAGAAGTTCAGGACAAGAATAGTGTTTTATGACTAATGCGAAAGGACTGCTTGTAAGCTGTAAGGGAATAGGCAGACCTAACAGAGGAACCATTACAGCAATACATTGACAGACCTAACAGAGGAACCATTACAGCAATACATTGCATAACTCCTCATTCCTGCAAGCATATCCCAGAACAATAGTGATGGGCTTTACGAATGCAAAAAAACATTGTACTCCAGAAAGCCCTTTGAGCTGCTTGTGGAAACCAGAATCCTAGTTCATTTGAGACACTAGTACTAGAAATAGTCAATGGGTTATATGCAACCTCATGGGACNCAACAGGCTTCCAAGGGCCTTTATTGCCAAGGGCAACCCACCACATTTCTTCACTATTGCCTTGCCGATTTTTTCCAACTCTAAGTTCTCCTCCCTCCTTCCAATCCCGAATGCACGGTGCTTGAATAAACTCCAAGAATCAGCCTCCGACAAACATCTCTGCTTAAATATTGGAAGCGTAGCCATCATAAGAGCAACTTTCTCATTNCAATGGGTTATATGCAACCTCATGGGACATACTGGCTGCTACTAGTCTAGTTGAGCACCAAGGTTCCTCGGGTCCAGCTTAAACATTAGAACCCAACAGAGGGGTAAGTGAAGACACAGACAAAAATGGAGCTTGTGAGCATTGGGAAAATCGAAGTTCAAGTATAGAAGTACTGAACCAAAAAAGCAATGACTGTCTGTCCATGAAAATCCAACGATGGGGAATGTTTGAGTTTCTTTATAATGTCCAATTTTTCCATCAATGCAATACTTTCACCGAAAAATAAAAAATATAGTTTCTTTCATAAATAAGACCATAAGATCAAAAACAATTGAAGCCAAAAATGAACAAATTGAGAAAATTGTAACCAACTCAAATTTTACCTAAAAAATTGAAAAAGAAGATGAAGATGAACCAAAAAAAAAGAAGAGCAAACACACAAATGCATCAATCAAGAGTACCTAATTGTAACTATATACCAATGGGTCTTTGATCCAATGATACTCTTTACCTTGTGAAGGTTTTACCTTCTTGAGGTCAAGGGTTCAAGCCCCCTTCCTCCCTCCGCCTCCCCTCCCAAAAAAAAAGTAAAAAAAAAAATTGTAACTACATATCTGAGATCGTTTCTCCAAGTCCAACTAATCCCATAGAGGTACAAAAATTTAGGCCNACACTCTCAGATTACTTTGTTTTGAGATGTAGGTAGCAATATCCTTCCCGTTCATGGGCCATGATAGAACTACAATGGAGCGTAAAGATTGCACTTTTCGCACATCTTCGAATCGAGGAACCACCCAATCTGAGTACCTATAAAAAGATAAATGGCGAACTTTTTCTGGAATTTTCAGCNCATGTTTGGTTAGCATCTCCAAATCAATTTTTTGTTATCAAAATTTTAAAAACACCAAAAACAAGTTTGTTTAGAATTTTTGTTATCTAAATTTTTGAAAAAAAAAATAAGATTTGAGTCAAAGAAACAGAAAAAGAAGTGCAACTTGTTTTTATAATTTTCTTTGAAAATTTTGGAAATAAGGTGAACAATATATATATATTTTAAAGTTTGGTTTTTTGATTTTTTTTTTTATGAAATTATTAATCTAAAAATAAATTTTTTATATTTTTTTTATTAATGTTTGAATTACTGTTCAAATATATATTTAGACTGTCCAAATATATATTTGAATTACTGTCCAAATACAAGACAAACAATGTACTGAAATTTATTATTTTTTGGAAGTCAAATTATGATAAATAAATAAATATTTTACAATGCTTTGGGGGAGTTTAGGATCGCTATAATATAACTTGACCCCAAGAGCAGAGCAGAGCAGGGAGAAATAAATAATACATCAACAAGGAAGTCACAGAAATTTACCTTCTAAAGTTTATTTTTATCTGCCTGCTCCACAAGCTGCTGCTGGCTACCACAACCATATGAATCAATCAAGGTTGCCCCGTCAGATGCATTTTTAGTCGTGTGGGATCAAGGACTGTATTTCCCGATCATTGATTCGAATCTCACGAACATGAGCTATCTTTGGCCAGTCCTCTCCTTTCTCTTTCTCGCATCGCCTCTCCAAATGTGGACATTCTGTAATAAACAGTATTTTGAGTGACTGCATCCCATCTGGCAAGGAGATCAAGTTGGGGCAATCCCAAAACACCAACGACCACAGCGACATGAGGCTTCCTAGCCAATTCGGTAGAGAAACTAATCCATTACAAGACCATACTATCAGCTCTCGGAGAGCATTTAAATGTTGCATGTCTTCGGGCAAATACGTCATCTCTGGACATCCAATTATGTGCAAATATTGGAGAGCAGTCAGGTGTTTTACTCCTTCAGATAAACAACTTAGTTTCTTACAGTACTTTATCCTCAATGATCTCAAGGAAGACAAGCCTTGTAACCCTGTCACCGGTAAGGATGTAAGGCTGTCACAATCCCGTAACTCGAGTGTCTCAAGGGATCTAAGGTTTTTGAGTCCATCTGGTAAATACTCGAGAGAATCACAACGATCAATTTTCAACTCTTTCAGAACAGAAAGATTATCTAGCTGATGTGACAGAGTCTTGAGATTGTTTAGTTCACAAATTCTTAGGGACTCAAGAACCTTGTGATTTTGAAGCAGTCCATCTGGAAGAACCTCCAACTCATCAAACTTATCTATTTGAAGCCAGGAAAGTGAAGTGAGATCCATCACTGACCTTAATAGCATCTCGTTGCTGTTTGCTATGCTTAATTTCCCAAGTGATGGAAGATAAGGAAATTCAGTCAACCTGGGACATTGACTGATGTGTAATTCCCGTAAACAAGGAAAACTTTCTCCTCTATCAACTGTTGTCAATTCCTCCAAAGCATCCATTGCAATAATAGAAAGAACCATGAGGAANAAGTAAACCCGGTGGTTGAGTTGTGATACATATCTATGTCCATTCATGGAACTTCAAGGAGTTAGTTCACTACCAGGCATGTTGGTTCTTATAAAGGATGTGATAAATTTTTCATTTTTCTTTAGGCTGAGGTGTAATTTGTTATAGTAAAATTTTACCAAAGTATAAATTTCTCAACAGAGATAACATTTTTGCTAGGTAAAATTGAACGTCATGGATTCAAATCACTAAAACAATCTCTTTATACATTATATAAAATTGCATAATAACAAAAATTTCCCATATTGAATTGCCCTTTTTGCAACATAATAATTTCTCCATGGTGAATTTACACATAGAAAAGAGAAAATTAGTCGCTTGAAGAAGGAAAACTCAATTTTATCATTGAACTATTTACTTCGGAAGCAAATAAGATACCACCCATGCCCACATGAGCCAATGATGCTTATACACATTCATTAATGTCTCAAAAGACTTCAAACCCCATGAAATGCTAACCCGCGTAGTTATCTTACATGTAATATCAGAATATAAACATTAAAAAAAATTTGGAATCCCCACTTTTAAGGTGCACGGAAAGGTGATTACAAAACTCTGTATCACGCACAAAACCGAGCAACAACTGAGGACTCTGTACCATGCAACCATTAGCTCAAAGAACTTGAACTTTCTTTTGTTCAGCCTCCAAAAGTCTTGAGAGCATGCTGCAGTTCCAATTTCCACCCACCAATCTAACTGCTAACAAAACAAATACACTGTTTACAGGTGCCATAGAAAAAGCGAAAACAATGTATAATAAACACTATCAAGCACACGAAGTAGATCAATATGAATATCTAATATGCATTTCCATCGTGACAAAATCAGCTTAAGCGTGCACCCGGTAGATGGAGTCAGTTGATACTGTACATCAACTAGGTCAAGTATCATGAATTGTAATCCTTTAATGCCAAAGTAGAACTGGAGTTATGACTTTGCATCTACACGCTAGCAATAACCATGACACTGGCTTTGTAAATTTTAACTGACCACTTAGACAAACAGAAAACATTAACGAACTCAAACAACAAGGGCTAACAAACCATGAATCGCTNTTAACTGACCACTTAGACAAACAGAAAAGATTAACGAACTCAAACAACAAGGGTTAACAAACCATGAATCGCTGTGCTACAGCTTACCTTAGTTGTGGTGCTGCAACCTCCCACTTTCTGCACCAGCATCTGGATCGATTGTAACGTTTATGATATCCTGCACCAGGGACAAGAGATGTCGGTGCTGGATCATCTTCGTAAGGTCCTGCAATTTTTTCAGGGCACCTCTAGTCGACCACCATATACACCACTATTGTTAAAGACTATAACTACCACAGGCAACTCATATTGATCCAACGTTGACGGAGTTCAAAGAAACACGCATCATTTAAAACCAAACAATCAGATANTTAGCACCATACAAGTTATTAATTCACAACAACTCCTGGTTACAACTTTCACTTGCCAATATCGAAACTTCGCCCAATGTTGATGTCAAGGTACATAATTTGCTCATAACACTACGAATCACGTATGCAGATACGAGNTAAATGCCTTAACTAGTTTGAAAGAAAGAGTTTCTGTTGGTGCAGCAGTGAAGGTAAACGAATCATCAAGAATACAGGCAACATGGTAAGAATCTGGCAAGAGACATGTAATTTTGCAAAGAAGAGAAGCAAAAGAAAAACTTACCATTGCTTGGCAATCACACACTTTCAGGGTGGAATTGGCTTCATAAACGCCACCTAAAAGAAAGAAAGACAGTAGTGCATACACTCAGACACATACCATCTAATAACTATTAATTTTTAGAATTTCCAACATGTCAACATGTCCAATCCAAGCTTTTCAAGAAATTCTTTTTCTAACACTAACAATTAATTTCTAGAATTTCCATCTAATAACAAGATCACAGGCTGTTCAACTACAAAGAGCCAGACTAACAAAATTATAAAATCATTGCAACTGTCAATCAATGAAGAAGTGGAGTAAGAACCAACAACTTGATGTCATTGCAAATTTTAAACTATTCCAACCTTTAAAACTTTAAGATGTTGCCCTGGATTACATACGTAATATTTTTTGGAGGAGAAATAATGGCAATTACACCTCACCTCGTGGAAATTAGCACCATACAGATTATTAATTCACAGCACCTCCTGGTCAGACAACTTTCACTCACCAATATTGAAACTTCACCCAATGTGGATGTCAAGGTGCATAATTTGCTCAAAAAACTACGAAGCACTGATGCGGATACCGGATATGAAATGGATATAAGGATACGAGCACAGTGACACAGTAAAACTTTAAAATAGAACATAGATATCGCCAAGATACATCCATAGACAAAATATTTCATATTTTTCTATTATCTCACGATGTGATGATTATAATTTTCCATAAAATCCTTAATAATAAAGATTAAATAATTTTGGGTGAATTGCACTTTACACCCTAAAAGATTTCAAAATTCTCACTTTATACCCTCAAAAATTAAATTTTTCACATTGCAGCCTCAATGTATCAAAAGTGTTACAATGTGACCCTTCTATTAACTTTTTGTTAGTTTTTTTGCTAGTGTCAATAGGTTAGATTTTGACAAAAAAAATAAAGGAAGCTAATAAAAGGACCACATTGTAATATTTTTGATGTGAGAAATTTAATCTTTGAGGGTGTAAAGTAAAAATTTTAAAATCTTTCAGAGTGCAAAATACGAAAAAGCCCAATGATTATTACATTGATAGAAGAATATATTGTCCCATCATTGAATACCCACAAAATGAACACGGCTGAGTAAAGAATTCAGAGCTAACATTTAACGAGTTTGTTTAAGTTTAGAAGTACATATTTCCAAGTGATAGGATGTGATTAACCATTATTATTTCCTTTTGATGTGTGTTTTCAAAGTCATATGAATTTTTATTTTTGTATATTATTGCACTTGAATATTTTGACCTGAACGGAGTATTTGTATTTCATAGTCAAAAAATAAATCATACGGACAAAAAGAAAGCAGCGGAGACGCTAAAGACAAGGAATAGATATCCTAAGAAGTGGAAAGATTTTCATTCCCTCACCCTTTGTTCTAAGTTCTAACAAAGGGGTGATAATACAAGGTCGCATATCGATCCTTATCTCAAAGGGCATTGATACAAATGGGTCACACTCGTGGCACGATAAGGGTCAATACAAACAAAATGCTAGACAAAAGGCCCAAAAAATTCTTAAAAAATCATGAAAAACATTAAAAACATCCATGCATTTTAGCACCATACAAGTTATTAATTCACAACAACTCCTGGTTACAACTTTCACTTGCCAATATCGAAACTTCGCCCAATGTTGATGTCAAGGTACATAATTTGCTCATAACACTACGAATCACGTATGCAGATACGAGATGTGAAATGAATGCAATAGGATACGAACATAGTGATACAGTAAAACTTTAAAATAAGACATAGATATCGTCAAGATACGTCCATAGACAAAATATTTCATATTTTTCTACTATCTCACGATGTGATGATTATAATTTTCTATAAAATCTTTAATAATAAATAAAAATTAAATAATTTTGGGTAAATTGCACTTCGCACCTTAAAAGATTTCAAGATTCTTACTTTACACTCTTAAACATTAAATTTCTCACATTGCACCCTCAATATATCAAAAATGTTGCAATGTGATCCTCCTGTTAGTTTTTTTGGCACTGCCAATGAGTTGACTTTGATAGAAAAAATAACATATGATAATACAAGGGTCACATTGTAATATTTTTGATACATTAAGTGTGCAATATGAAAAATTTAATCTTTGAGGATGTACAGTGAAAATTTTAAAATCTTTTAGGGTGCAAAGTATAAAAATTNTATCAAATCAATGAAGAAGTGGGGTAAGAACCAACAACTTGATGTCATTGCAAATTATAAACTATTCCAACCTTTAAAACTTTAAGATGTTGCCCTGGAACATATGTAATATTTTTTGGAGGAGAAATAATGGCAATTACACCTCACCTGGTGGAAATTAGCACCATACAGGTTATTAATTCACAGCACCTCCTGGTCAGACAACTTTCACTCACCAATATTGAAACTACACCCAATGTTGATGTCAAGGTGCATAATTTGCTCAAAAAACTATGAAGCACTGATGCGGATACCGGATATGAAATGGATATAAGGATACGAGCACAGTGACACAGTAAAACTTTAAAATAGAACATAGATATCGCCAAGATACATCCATAGACAAAATATTTCATATTTTTCTATTATCTCACGATGTGATGATTATAATTTTCCATAAAATCCTTAATAATAAAGATTAAATAATTTTGGGTGAATTGCACTTTACACCCTAAAAGATTTCAAAATTCTCACTTTATACCCTCAAAAATTAAATTTTTCACATTGCAGCCTCAATGTATCAAAAGTGTTACAATGTGACCCTTCTATTAACTTTTTGTTAGTTTTTTTGCTAGTGTCAATAGGTTAGATTTTGACAAAAAAAATAAAGGAAGCTAATAAAAGGACCACATTGTAATATTTTTGATGTGAGAAATTTAATCTTTGAGGGTGTAAAGTAAAAATTTTAAAATCTTTCAGAGTGCAAAGTACGAAAAAGCCCAATGATTATTACATTGATAGAAGAATATATTGTCCCATCATTGAATACCCACAAAATGAACACGGCTGAGTAAAGAATTCAGAGCTAACATTTAACGAGTTTGTTTAAGTTTAGAAGTACATATTTCCAAGTGATAGGATGTGATTAACCATTATTATTTCCTTTTGATGTGTGTTTTCAAAGTCATATGAATTTTTATTTTTGTATATTATTGCACTTGAATATTTTGACCTGAACGGAGTATTTGTATTTTATAGTCAAAAAATAAATCATACGGACAAAAAGAAAGCAGCGGAGACGCTAAAGACAAGGAATAGATATCCTAAGAAGTGGAAAGATTTTCATTCCCTCACCCTTTGTTCTAAGTTCTAACAAAGGGGTGATAATACAAGGTCGCATATCGATCCTTATCTCAAAGGGCATTGATACAAATGGGTCACACTCGTGGCACGATAAGGGTCAATACAAACAAAATGCTAGACAAAAGGCCCAAAAAATTCTTAAAAAATCATGAAAAACATTAAAAACATCCATGCATTTTAGCACCATACAAGTTATTAATTCACAACAACTCCTGGTTACAACTTTCACTTGCCAATATCGAAACTTCGCCCAATGTTGATGTCAAGGTACATAATTTGCTCATAACACTACGAATCACGTATGCAGATACGAGATGTGAAATGAATGCAATAGGATACGAACATAGTGATACAGTAAAACTTTAAAATAAGACATAGATATCGTCAAGATACGTCCATAGACAAAATATTTCATATTTTTCTACTATCTCACGATGTGATGATTATAATTTTCTATAAAATCTTTAATAATAAATAAAAATTAAATAATTTTGGGTAAATTGCACTTCGCACCTTAAAAGATTTCAAGATTCTTACTTTACACTCTTAAACATTAAATTTCTCACATTGCACCCTCAATATATCAAAAATGTTGCAATGTGATCCTCCTGTTAGTTTTTTTGGCACTGCCAATGAGTTGACTTTGATAGAAAAAATAACATATGATAATACAAGGGTCACATTGTAATATTTTTGATACATTAAGTGTGCAATATGAAAAATTTAATCTTTGAGGATGTACAGTGAAAATTTTAAAATCTTTTAGGGTGCAAAGTATAAAAATTCCAATAATTTTTACTTTAAAAGAAGCATATATTGTGTCATCATTGAATACCCACAAAATGAACACGTCTGATTAAAGAATCCAGAGCAAACATTTAACAAGTTTCACGGACATCATAGTTGTTAGTATCGTAGGATACTCGATACGTTACGATACGGATCGTATATATGTATCATTTTTGCTTTGTATCGTCTGATACACGATACGTTTTTACGATATGATACGTATCGGTACGATACGAACGATACACACAAAAGTTGTTTAATTTTTTTATTTTTTTATTATTTTTTACAGCCTGTTTTGTAGATTTGCACCAAATCATTGACAGGAAAAACAGAGATGAAGACACCCAAGCCCACAAATCAGAGAGAAAATGCCAAAGAAAAGGCAAGANTTTTTATTTTTTTTTTTTACAGCCTGTTTTGTAGATTTGCACCAAATCATTGACAGGAAAAACAGAGATGAAGACACCCAAGCCCACAAATCAGAGAGAAAATGCCAAAGAAAAGGCAAGAGATGAAGACAAGAGTTACCAATCTACCAAACCCACAGACGANTGAATTGCACTTTACACCCTAAAAGATTTCAAAATTCTCACTTTATACCCTCAAAGGTTAAATTTTTCATATTGCAGCCTCAATGTATCAAAAGTATTACAATGTGACCCTTCTATTAGCTTTTTGTTAGTTTTTTTGCTAGTGTCAATAGGTTAGATTTTGACAAAAAAAAATAAAGGAAGCTAAAAAAAAGGACCACATTGTAATATTTTTTATGTGAGAAATTTAATCTTTGAGGGTGTAAAGTAAAAATTTTAAAATCTTTCAGGGTGCAAAGTACGAAAAAGCCCAATGATTTTTACTTTGATAGAAGAATATATTGTCTCATCATTGAATACCCACAAAATGAACACGTCTGATTAAAGAATCCAGAGCAAACATTTAACAAGTTTCACGGACATCATAGTTGTTAGTATCGTAGGATACTCGATACGTTACGATACGGATCGTATATATGTATCATTTTTGCTTTGTATCGTCTGATACACGATACGTTTTTACGATATGATACGTATCGGTACGATACGAACGATACACACAAAAGTTGTTTAATTTTTTTATTTTTTTATTATTTTTTACAGCCTGTTTTGTAGATTTGCACCAAATCATTGACAGGAAAAACAGAGATGAAGACACCCAAGCCCACAAATCAGAGAGAAAATGCCAAAGAAAAGGCAAGAGATGAAGACAAGAATTACCAATCCACCAAACCCACAGACGAGCCAAACACCCAACCAAAAGCACATTAAACAAATTTTTGAAATTAGAAAAAATAGCAACACTAACCGGATGAAACCCTAGGTTGATTTTTAACACTAACCCCTGTCTCACGATCTCTGTCTTCGTCACTATGAACTGCGACGAGGTACCAGCCACTAGTATGTTCGCCATCGCCCATCGGCATCGCCTTTGAGCGCCTCTCGCCTCTTCTCTCTTCCCTCTTCTCTCTGTCTGTGTGTGTGCGATCGTGGGTCACGAGAGGTGCAGATTTTTTTTNGCCTCTCGCCTCTTCTCTCTTCCCTCTTCTCTCTGTCTGTGTGTGTGCGATCGTGGGTCACGAGAGGTGCAAATTTTTTTTTTTGTTATAAGTATAAAAATTATATTTAATACCCCATTAAAAAATTACATTTAATACCCATTACATTATAATTTTTACTTTTAAGTATATATAAGTACCATTAATTTAATTTTATACCCTTTATTATTTTTTTAATATTAGTAAATTATATTGGTGACTTGAAAAAGAGGTGAAATATTAATGAAATGTTATGTTTTTATGAGTCTATAATTTTTTTTCAAAAACATATATTTTATTATTAATTATTTAAAATTGTGCCGTATCTTACGATACACGATACGATACACTATTTTTAAAAAACGATACGCCTTCCGATACACGATTTGATAACTATGACGAACATGTTTCCAAAGTCATGAATTTGTAGTTTTGTATATTATTGCACTTGAATATTTTGTCCTGAACGAAGTATTTGTGCCTCATCGTCAAAAAATAAATCATACGGACAGAAAGAAGGCAGCGGGGCCGCTAAACGCAAGGAATAGATGATCCCTAAGAAATGGAAAGATTTTCATTCCCCCACCCTTTATTCTAAGTTCTAACAAAGAGGTGATAATACAAGGTTGCATATCAATCTTTATCTCAAAGGGCATTGATACAAATGTATCACACTCACGATACCGTATGGGCCAATAGGCACAAAATGCTAGGCAAAAAGTTCAAAAAATTCTTAAAAAATCATGAAAAATATTAACTACATCCATGCATTTTATTTTCAAAATGCATCACCTAATAAATTAAGCATAGTACAAATTAATTATTCAGGCGATACAGAAAAGTAATAATAATAAATATTCAATGTAAGAATTGAAGAATGTACCGAGTCAAAATATATAGGAGTTTTTTTAAATCAAATGTCTAAGTTTAACTCTAAGTCAACATAATTTTTACGTTTATTTTTAAGGAAAAAAGAAGATTAAGAATTAAAAAATATACATATACCCAAAACTCAATAAAAAAAAATGCAATTCTAGCGAAGGTTTTGAAAATGACCCAAAAAAAAAAAAAAAGATAGCCTATAAGTAACACACCGCCAAAAAGAGAAAAAATAATCACGTTTAAGGACCATAGATAGGAACTCTGTTGACTCTTATAGGACTGAAGAGAGAAACCTGAAAGAAGAATCGTCTCCACGCATGCCACATAGAGAGAGAGAGAGAGAGAGGACGTATGAGATGAATCATCTCAAATGCTGCAATCGAAGGCTTGAGTTGTAGTCAATCACTAGGAAGGCGGGATCTAGGCCACTACTAGCTTCTGCACGAAGAAGAAGAAAAGGGGTCAAGTTTGCCTTGCAATTCCTTGAATCCTTCTTCTGTTTGTCATGGGGTGAATCTGTGATTTTTACAATCTAGGGTTTGAAGGGTTTCATCGTTTTCCTCTCACTTTTCTTTTTCTTTGGCCTTTTGAATTTGTGGATTTTGATGAAGATCTCACCAAATTTGTTTGAGTCTGGAGTGCAATATTTGATTCATATGGATATAACTCTGAGTCGGAACAATAATATCGAGTCGCACCCAATTTAGGTAGAACTCGTAATATTCACATAGCGTGTATGTACAATTATCAAATTGAAGCATAGTTATCAGAACTGGACCAAACATTGAACCGATAGAGATACTAGGTCGATGGTTCACTAGTTTAATTGCTGGATCAACTGGTCGCACAGGTCGTATAATAAAAAATATAAAAATATATATGAAACATAATTTTTAGCTAAAAAAATATGAAACATGTTCACAATGCATATAATTTGCTATAAAATTAACCCTATAGGCACATAATCTTATCCAAACAAAAAAAAAGTAATAAGGAGTCGGCTAGCTTCAAAGGCTATGCTTTTTTTGCCTTCTGAAGGCACAAGACTTTATTTTACTATATTTTGCTTTGGATTTTTTATTACTTTTAGTAGAATGTGTGTGTTGAAAACAAGAGGGGTGTGTGTGTGTGTGTATTACATTATTACTCTCGGTGCGTGTGCGTGTGCGTGCATGCGTGTAGAGAGAGAGAGACTTATTGAGGAGTTTTGTTGAGGGCTATGGTGTGAGACCCGCATTTGCATATTAGGCATTTTATATGGTGTCAAGAATTTAAAGGTGCGTGTAGATTTTAGTTATGGAATCTAAATAAAAATTATTGAAAAACACGAGAAATTAACCTCGGGAATCAATAATATTTTTTTAATTTAATTTTAAAAATTGGGAGGAAGATGTAGAATGTGATGGGTTAACTAAAGGAAAGATTAAATACGTAATTGTAATTAAAGGGTACTGGCTATATATATGTATATATAGTCGACATATATGTATGTATGCANGCAAGCAACATATTCTGATTATAAGATATTTTAGTGGTGACAACTAAATATGCACTCTACCCTCATAACCTATTGTTAATAAAACATAAAAATTTAATAATACAAGCAACTCAAACCCTGAACAATAAAATATGCTTNACAACTAAATATGCACTCTACCCTCATAACCTATTGTTAATAAAACATAAAAATTTAATAATACAAGCAACTTAAACCCTGAACAATAAAATATGCTTTATCTGTTTTCAATGCTGCAACCAATCACAACATGCTTTTGCGCGAGCAATAAGAATAAAAAAGGTCTTGTGTACAAGGTTCCAGCCTCTAGCAAAGTCCGAGAAAGGGAAGTTTCAGGCAACTAGAATATCATTTGCTATACCTTAGAGGAAAGACGTTTAGATTCTGCATATTGTTTCTTCTTAACTGTAGCCTTTGAAAATAGTTGTGATTNTTTCAGTGGAGAACCTTGATAATTAGTGAAGGTGTATGCTCAAATAAGGTAAGGATCATCTTCTCTTCTTTCATAATTCTCAAAAGGATCAACTAGAATTAAGTATATGGGTGATCTTGGGTAGGGTTGGAGGTCAAGAATATTAAGCTTGAGGAACATGAGAACTCTGGCAGAATTCCAGCAAGGGAAACTCTTATGAGTACCCTCTAAACTTTTCAATTCATGTGCTTTAAACCCCAATTTGTGTTCTAGAGGTTAGGATGAGAGTGGTGTAATGGTAATAGGAGTTGGGTGTGAAGGAAGATGAAAGGAAGTATTAAAACCTAACTTTTATGGTTCTAGTATAATCGTAGTTGATCTGGTAGGAAACTACTCTGTTTGAGTTCTACCAGTAGGAATTATGGTTGTACCGATAGGACTTGTACCAGTACAACAAGGCCGATTTTCTATTTTGCCGCAAAAATCTTCAATTTCCTAACCGCTCAATCTGAAGGCTTCCCAAAACATTCTAAGGGGCTAAAACTAATCCTAAAAGGGTTAGCTTGATTTCAACTACACAAATTACATTTAAACATGAATATAGCATTAGAGGAAGGGTTTAACAAGAAAGAACCTGAATGTTAAGGGAAGATGCTAAGTGAAGGAATTTGCATAGGATAAACATATATACAGATGTGCACTTACAATATAATGTTTACATAAGAAGTATTTAAATGCAATTGTGATAACATGTGTGTTAGGTATGAAGACATACACATCTTCGGCCGTTCCACCTAAAGCTCCGACGGGAGACCAGCACCTGAGATAGAAGCTAAACCAAGGTGAGTGTGCTATTTCACATATCTAGTTCATATAGTAAGATTACTTGTTATCAAATTATTACTGTATGAAGAAGTGTTGATGAAAGGGAAAAATATTGTCTGTGTGATGGATTATACCTATGTGGCAGTTACTGTATGTGTGACGAATCATGCCTATGTGGCAAACTATTGTCTGTGTCATGAATCATGCTTATGTGGCGAGTACGGTCTGTGTGACGATTATTGTTTGTGTGACGAGAAAATGTTTATGTAGCAAATATTGTCGAGTGATGACTTATGCTTGTGTGGTGGATATTACCTATGTAATGGAATAAGCTTTATGGCAACGATGACTTTGTTGATGAAGATAACCTATATAAGTTTATGTTAGTTGCTCAAATGGGGTGTTTATTTGGTGGTTTCACTTTTATGAAGTTAGGATGATATTCAAATTAGAAGAATAATATTTCAGCATTGTAACTTTGTATGTTGTTTTTCCTGAGCTTTTCATGCTCACCTTTTTGTGGTGTAATGTTTCAAGAGTCCAATGCCATGAGTGGAGTCCACTGCCGAGTCTAGGAGGTCGTGGGGTTGTCACCTTGGAGTCTTTTGTATTTTCCTTTTGGTTGTAGCATTTTGGAATTTGTAGTTTGTAAATGAATCTGGTGGTCTATAAGTATGTGTGACGTAGCAGAGTGCTGCTCACCTAACTTGTTTCTAAACTTAAACTCTCTTTTGACTATCTCAACGATTATAAAGATGCAGGTTTTTTCGTGTATGTACCCAGGTTACAAGGTTTGGTTGAAAATATTCGAGATTCTATTTTTAATTAACAAACAAAAGTACACCCCCGAGTTGGGGCGTTACATATGGTGTGTCCACTGGTCGCTGTTCTTTTGTATGTATGGAGAATTGTCGGAGAAAACAAAGAAGAAGAGGTCTCATCTTATCTGTAGGGCAAAATTGCCCCAAAAAGTAACTTTAATAATTTTTTATTGTATTGAGTTATTTAGAAAACCATCCGGTTCACCGATTTTGGCCAAAACCGACTAATTTAGATGTTCTCCAATGGTTCAATTACACCAACAGTCTGTTAAGTAAATCGGACCGATTAAGAGCCCCATTCACCGGTTTGACCGGCTGATCCAGTTTTGTTCACACTGGATCGGAGGCCACCGAGTAGGATATGACTCAGCCGAGTCACTGCTTAGCAACCCAACAGAATTGGAAAAACAAGGCACATAGCAAATTGGTATAAGGTAGAAATGAAATTGTCATGCAATACTTTTTCCACGTACAACTAGGTCATATTCCAAGATGGGCCAAAAGCAAGAAAAACCCAATAAATGCATCCTTAAAAAGATATAATTTAGTTTAAATTGTTGTTTTCAAAAGTGAACAAATTCTACAAAAATAGAACAGCTGAAACAATCACTGTTGCAATGTCTCACAAGTCCGAAGAATTAACTTTCTGGGAGAACACATGGACAGAGCAACAACTCTAAGGTATAGAAGAGTGTGATCGCAAGATAAACAACCTGGTACACAAAGTAATTCCACATTACTACGTTCGTGTAAAAAAATTTCCCTTTCTAAAGGAGCTAGGAACAAAATATATCCTGGTTAAGAATTGAGTAAATAACAAATCAAATAACCACACAAAACTAAACTAAGCCTTATGTCCCAATCATTTGTGGTCGGCTATATCAATCCGTATTCGCCATTCATTTCGATCATACACTATACGCTCATTTAAGTTAAATATTTTCTTATTACTTTGTTCAATGTTAATTTAGGTTTACCCCTACTTCTAGTACTATTAAGAGAGATTATCTCACTTTTTCGAACCAGTGCCTCTATCGGACTCCGTTGAACATAACCAAACCATCTCAATCTATTTGCTCTTTACTTATCCTCAATTGGAGCTATTTCTACCATTTCTCTAATACGGTCATTTCTTATTCTATCATTTCTAGTTTTTCCACACATCTACCTTAGCATTCTCATTTCCGCTACACTCATTTTATCACTATGTTGTTTCCTAGTTATCCAACATTCTGTCTCATACAACATTGTTGTCCTTATAGCTGTTCGATAAAACTTACCTTTTAATTTTATTGGTATTCTCTTATCACATAATATGTCATAGGCTTTCCTCCACTTAAGCCAACCGGCGTTGATTCTATAAATCACCTCATCTCCAATCTCTCCATTATTTTTAATGATCGATCCTAGATGTCTAAATTGTGTACTCGTTGGTATTTCTTAATTTTTAATCTTAACTTTTTCACTATATCTATTTCTTTTATTACTAAAATTGCATTGCATATATTCAGTTTTACTCCTACTTATTTTAAACTCTTTCGACTCGAGTATCTGTCTCCAAATTTTTAACTTATTGTTAATGCCCCTTCGAGTTTCATTTACTAATACAAAATCATTTGCAAATAGCATATACCATGGAACATCATCTTGAATGGACCTAGTGAGTTCATCCATAATTAGGACGAATAGGTATAGACTTAGGGTTGATACTTGGTGTAATCAAAAATTCTTTACTTTCTCCCACGGAAGAGCAAATTGTAGTCATAGTCCCCTCATATATGTTATCACCTCAATATACCTAATTATCACTCTTTTTTCTTAAACACCCTTCATATTATATTTCTATGTATTTTATCATATGCCTTTTCTAGATCTATAAATACCATATGAAAATTTTTCTTCATCTCTCTATACTTTTCTACGAGTGTCCTCAATAAATATATAGCCTCTATAGTTGATCTACTCGACATAAACCCAAACTTATTTTCCGACACTGTAGTCTCAACTCTTAGACGCCGTTCAATGACTCTTTCCCATAATTTCATTGTATGACTCATCAATTTTATCCCTTTATAATTATTACAATTTTGAATATCTCCTTTATTTTTATACATAGGTACTAAAATACTCTTTTCTCCATTCATCGGGCATTTTCTTATTAGCAATAATTCTATTAAATAATTTTATTAACCACGACACCCCCTCATTCCCTAAGTACTTCCAAACATCAATTGGAATTTCATCTGATCCTAAAGTCTTGACTAATTTCATTTTCTTCAATACAAACTCTATCACCGAATTCTTTATTCTACGAAAGAAAATTTCATAAATCCTACCATTTTCTATCTCTTCTAGGTTTCCTAAGTGATTTTTGTTTAATAGTTTCTCAAAATAGTCTTTCCCCATCCTCGCCCTTGATACACTTAACTTGATTAAAGTCTCTTGTTTTCCTTTCTCTAATTTTAGCTAGTTTGTAGATGTTTTTTTCTCCCTCTTTACTATCTAGTTTTTCGCACAACTTGTCATAAGCTTTTAATTTAGCATCTCTAACTATCATATCCACCTCCTTGTTAACTAATTTATATCTTTGAAAGTTTTATCTATTTCTATCATTTTGCCATCTCTTAAAAGATTCTTTTTTTACTTTAACTACCTCTTGTACGTCGTCATTCAATTACCAAGTTTCTTTTTCCACAAGCCCTCTACCCTTTGACTCCCCAAGAACCTCACAAAATTTTCCTAATGTCTTCTATCATCCTACCCCACATAACGTTAAGTCTAATCCTCTAAGTTCCATAAAGCCTCTTTAAGCATTCTACTCATAAATAGTACTAGTTTCTCATCTTTTAAATTCCACCATCTCATTCTTGTTTTTCTAATGCTTCTCCGTACTCTATGTTGCCCTTTAATATATAAATCTAAAATTATTAGCCTATGTTGAGATGTTAAACTTTCTCCCGGGATAACCTTACAATCTTTACATGTTAATCGGTCCGTTCTTCTACTTAAGAAGTAATCTACTTGGCTTTTGTTTGGTCCGCTCTTAAAGGTTATTAGATGTTCTTCTCGCTTTCTAAACAAAGTGTTTGCCACTAAAAGGGCATATGCCATTGCAAGAGACATTCCACACTACTAAAATCAAAAGACTAATAGAATCAATTGATGTTGAACAAAATGAATGTCCATACCAGGCTATGTCTAGTTGGTTGCAGAAAATTCTTCGATGAAAAAGTACTTCCCCACTATTGCATCACAAGCATTTGAAGAAAACAATGATCATTGACTATGTCTGGCAGTTAAACCGTGTCTGTTACCACTTAGTTTGGATAACATCGTGCCATGACCAATGACCAAAAATACCACCAACAAGATTTTGACAAAGGTGACTAAATATCTATTTCTTAGATAAATAGGCACCAATCAATAGGATATTATAAAACAAAGGAGAGTGTTGCGCAAACAACATATTCTGATTATAAGATATGTAAGTGGTGACAACTAAATATGCACTCTACACTCAGAACCTATTGTTAATAAAACATATAAATTTAATAATACAAGTAACTTAAACCCTGAACATTAAAATGTGCATTATCTGTTTTCAATAGCCAATCACAACATGCTTTTGCTAGAGCTATAAGAATAAAAAGGTGTGTACAAGGTTCTTGCCTCTAGCAAAGTCCAAGAACAGTAAGTTTCAGGCAACTAGAATATCATTTGCTATCCCTTAGAGGAAAGATGTTTAGATTATGCATAATGTTTCTTCTTAACTGGAGCCTTTGAAATTAATTGTGAATCCCCCAAACAGCTAGAAAATGCAAATACAAAATCCAAACTAGTTGAAAGGGGAAAAAACGGTAAACTTAAAAAAAATACTTCTTCATTCATCTAAATACACAACATTCCAGCTAAATCCATATGAAATCATTGAGAAGATAAATTTTTCAACATCAGCATTATGTTCTTTCATAATTGAATGAAATAAGGCAGTCTATGAGTGTTCGGTTTTCAAGTAGCACTAAGTGAACGATAAATATTTGGTAAGGGAATAAACCTCGAGTTCCATGGCAGTGAACCCAAATCCAGAATCACCTTCAACAGCAACCAGAAGCCGAGGAGAAGCCACTGCCGCAGCAATGCAATATCCCAGACCAGTCCCCCAAGTTCCATCATCCAACCTGCTCCTCGGCTCCGTAACACAGCCCCGACAAACATCCATTGTGTTCAACCCCTCAGACACCAATATGGGAGCAGGACTACCAAATCCCAAAATTGCATCACTAATTATCCTCATTGGTGTCATAAAATTGACCTACACAACACCGTTAGCCAACTATGCCTCCATTCTTGACACTTTTTGCTTAGCCTTCTTCGCTATCGTCTCAACCCAATGATGATTCTTCCCCAAACAAAAAGGTCACATTAATCTCCTTATTAATCATCTCCACAACCCTTTTCACATCCTCAACCAATCCCGGACTTGGTTTCCTCAAGACAATCTCTTCCTTACAAACATCAACTAACACAAAATTCACATCCTTAGCCACTTTGGAGGTTCCCCAAAATGCAACCACCAATTAAGCCTTGCACCAACCACCAATGCAACGTCACATTTCCCAATTGCCAGTTAACCTCGCCACCTTTGCATCTAGCTCATATGCACCGCGCAACAAGCCCTTTTTCGTTGGCGTTGGTAAAAATGGAATTCCATTACTTTCGACCGACTTTTTTTGGCTTAATGGCAACGCCCAGCAATGGCAACGCCTTTCCAAACACAATCAACAGCCCCTCTGCCTTTCTCAACATCGAAAATGCCTTTTCAATCTCCGAATGTTCGACACTTCCCATCACTTCTTCCTCTTCATTTCTACAATTTGGAGCATCAGTTATCAATTTCTCGGCCACCAATTCAATAACAGTTGGGTGAAGCACATCGGAGGGCAAGTCCAAATAAAACCCATTAGGTCGGCCCAATTTTCCCTAGTGAATAACATCGAAAACACAATTAGGGATAAGTTTGATATCAACAGCTTTTGTGGGAAATTCCCAAGAGTGTTTAACCACTGCGGTTTGATTGAACTCTTGAAAGTCATCACAGCCAAAGTCTTTTTGGTCGCACGCTCTGGAGATCATGAGTCATGACCAAGGGCCAAGCATTAATGCTAGCATTGGAGAGAACTGCGAGGCCATGGACGTAGCCGAGGTCGTAGACGGCGAGGAGGATTCCCGACCAGCCGGTGAGATATCCGTAAGCTAAGGCGACGTAACTGATGGATTGCTCCTTGTGCAAGGCGATGAATCAGATTCCAAGGGTGATAGAGCGGTTGGCGAGGGAGGTGACCGGTATTTCAATGACACCGAACATGCAGTCCACGTCGGCACGTGCCAGGGAAATTGCCATCAGGGAATTGTTGTTGATTAGGGTTTGTGATCAGAGTCAGTGTTTGCCATAGGATCGGGGGGAGCCAAAAAATAATCCTCGGGTTGGGCTACAACTTGGGAGGGTTGGGAGGCTAACCCAAGCCCAAGTTATAAAAGTCTTAACTCGAGCCCAACCCGAACCCGACTTCAACTTGAAGCACCTCAACCCGAGTAATGCTCGCTCGGATTAAACTCAAGTTGAGCCCAAATTATTAAATAGGATTCAATTTTCAGGTTAAATTTGGGTTTTTATATGTATTTATGCCTTTAATTCTTTTATTAAACTCACATAGGCGCAATTAAACCAAACCCATTAAAGGAACAAGCCACATGGAGTTTGCATTCTTTATATACAAGAGGGAGAGACTTTTTTTGTGTGCAACTAATGTGGGATTTTAACATATTTAATGCTTAAATTACACACATATGTGGCCCTTTATATATGTACTTGTAGTAACCTGTGCCTAAAGGCACAATGCAATGTGAATGGTTTTAAGAGGGATGTTGGTAGCCGTTGGATGAATTTATTTGAAACTATCAAATGGGCTTATTGAAGTCTGTCCTGTTTTATATTATAGATTTTTCTAATACTTACATAAGACAAATTTTTAATGCTTAAATAAAAACTCAGGTTGAACCCTATTTTTAGCAATTTGGTCCGAGCTTGGGTTGAGCCCGTGAACCCGAAGTCTCAACCTGAGCCCAACCGAATTGAGGATTTTTTGCCCAAGCCCAACCCAAGTTTTAAAAAAGTAAACCCAAGTACTGATTTTTCTGGGTTTGAGTACAGGTTGGATACGTTAGCTCGCCCAAGGTACACCCTTATCCTCAGGTGTACACACATTTATTTTTATTTACATCAAATTCTAAAATTTATTAAACAAAAAAGAGTTAATTACAAATTACCCCCTTCATGTTTGGGTCATGTGCAATAAACTCTCTTTGGTTACAATTTTAACAATCTACCCCCTTAAATTTTTCCAGAGATAAAAGGAACAAATTGGGTGGATGAAAAATGTGAATCACTAAATTACCCTTCAAAACCCTATCTGCATCTCATGGATATAGACGGTAGAGGGGACGACTGCCATTAGAAAATTTTCTTTGATAAAATAATTGTGAAGTAATCTTTACAAGTTTAAGGAGTTCATCCCCTCAAGACCATTTTATGTTGTGCAGTATAAAAACTTTTACCTAGAAAAAAAACATAAGAAGCTTTGCATACCAAAATAATACTTCGCTCTCCAGTCTCAACAACTTTTTTCCACCTCTCATGAGCACCAAATCTGAATGATTTTCCAAGCAGTCACTACAGCAAGGATTGATGGCTATAGGCATCAAGCACTGTTAATGCAATGACATTAATATAAGCTAAGACATGAATTATGTATGGCCATTCATCTTGGAACGCAATGCCTTCACAACCTGAAGCATGAGGTTGTCTCAAATATCAACAATTTTTTTGTATGATTTGAGCGACGTGGAGTCCGTCAGGAGAATTGTTTCTCAACCTTTGTTCAGACTCTTATAATCCCAAACATTGAATCCATGAGATACAGAAAGGTTTGTTTTAGGGGGAAAGGGTGGTGTGCAAAAGAGATAAGTTAGGGTTTGTTCCGGGGAAAAATTTTTAACTTTAGAAATGTATACTAAACTATGCCATTTTTTGGGAGCAACATTTGTTGTGCAAACTTATTAAAAACCGTGTCATTATTTCTAACAACACTGTGTGTTATCTTTTCTTCACAGCAAAAGAGCTGCACCCAACTCCCAGACCACCAATCCATCCACTCTTCGTCCCTCTATCAACAATTTGTCACAGTTGCAATCTTACCTCAACATCTACCCTAACCTGAGTTCCCAACCTTCTCAACCTCCCCACAAAACTCAACTCTCATAAAGCCCAATTCTTAAAACCTCCAAATCAACAAGCCAATTAACAACAAAAAAAAAGGGGAAAACTACAAATTAAAAAGAATGGTAGAGCAAACAAATCAAAGAAAGTTCCCCCATAGATCACAGTGGGTTTGGATGGTTTTAATGGTTCTCTCTCTCTCTCTCTCTCTCTAAAGCGCTCTTCCTCTATCAATGACAATCGATGTTTGGAGGGGAAGGGGGTTGCAGGGTCTCGTGTGATGGGGTGCATATGTGTGTGTTGGTGTGGTTGCCAACACCATGATTTTGTGATAGAAAGGGAGGGGTTTTGTCGGGGGTTGTTTAAGGTGATGGTTTCCATCGAAAGGAGGAGGGGGTTTACTGAGGGATTGTGGTTTGGAAATTTGGTTTTCTCTAGAGAAATCAAGCAAGGGTTTTTTGTGAAAGGAGGTGGATTTTCGTAGAGGTGAAGGGGAAATAGTGTCGGATAAGGATTAGGCGGTGGTGTTGCCGGTTCAAGATAGGGAATGGAGATTGGTTGGTAAGAGTTTGTGGGATGTAAGATGACATGCCTAACGATAAATGAGAAGAATTTTGACCCAAAAAATTTGAGAGAGGAAGTTTAATTTCGTCTTTAAATGGGATTTTGGAGCACATTAAATTTTTTTTTTTATAAGAAACAAACTTTTCATTGATAAGAACCAAAAAAAAATGCAAGAAAGGGTGAAGTAGTCCAACCCTTAGACACAAAAAATGAGCACAAAAAAAAAAAAACAAACAGTCATCAAAAGAAAATTATCCCCCACACGATGTCATCCAATTTGAAGTAATACCAAAAAGAGAGATACGTTCAAACTCCTTTGTAACGGAGACCCAAAAAGATGCAAAGAAATAAAATCAATCCCACGTCCCTTCCTTCATATCTTCTTTATCTTCAAAAATTTTAGCATTTCTTTCCATCCAAATGACCCACACAATTCCAAAGAACACCACCACCCAAACTTTTATATTCAATCGACAACATCAAGGAGATTGAATGCGAGGCAGCCCACCAAACTCCCATCATCTTGAATAATTTGTTCCATAGGAATAATACAGTAGCATAATGTAAAAATAAATGTTCCACACTCTCACAACTTGCTCTACACATAACACACCATTGTGAGCACAAATTAGTGTAAGACCTCCTCCTTTGTAACATGTTAAACGTATTAACCTTACCGTGAGAAATCACCCCATGCACACACTTGCACTTTTGGTGGCACCTTAACCTGACATGAGAAAGAACCCGAAGGGTCAATGATCCAACATCTTTTATCCAAAGAATTATGATTCAAAGTGATAGGATTAAGCAAAGAAAGAAGAAAAACTAACTCCGAAGACTATAGCATTTAAATTTCTACGAAAACCAAAGTTCCAAGCAATTGGATTAGAATCCGACCTAGCCAACGAATCAACACTATGATCATGATTAGAAAAAGTCTATATAAATGAGGAAATGAACTTGAGAATGATAACTCTCTCATCCAAATATCCTTCCAAAAATGAATTCTCAACCAATTGTCCACATTGAACTTAACCCATTGAGCAAAATAAGGTAACCCCTGAGAAATGAATTTCCAAGGATTTCGGTAACCCAATCAACCCCATTAGCATCCCACCCATTAGAGTGTAAGCCGTACTTACTTTTAATAACCAAATGCCATAGCAAATTTTGCTCCAAAGGAAATCTCCGTAGCATTTTACCGACCAAAGCCTCATTTCTAGCCACCAAGTTTCCCACCAAAAGTCCCCCTTTTGATTTTGGCCTAGACACCACCTACCAACAAATGAGGTGATCCTTTTTCCCCTCCTCCATTCCTTCCCATAAAAAATCTCTCATCATTCCCTCAATCATCTTTGACACCTCACATGGCATCTTGAAGAGAAACAAAAAGTATATAGGAATACTTGTCAATAAAGAGTGANTAAAAAATATCTCATCATTCCCTCAATCATCTTTGACACCTCACATGGCATCTTGAAGAGAAACAAAAAATATATAGGAATGCTTGTCAATAAAGAGTAAACCAATGTAACTCTACCTCCTCTAGAAATGTAAGCCTTCTTCTACCCATCTAACTTTTTTCCTACTTTGTGAATAACTGGATCCCAAAAAAGAGTCAGACAATGGATTACCACCTAAAGGCAAACCCAAGTACTTAAGAGGCCACACTCCAACTGAACATCACAAGACAAATGCCAACCTATCCAACTTATCCTAGCTAGAGTTAACTGAATTCCAACAATCAAACTTTTCTCCATTTTAACTTTAAGGCCAGAAACAAAACCAAAAACATCAATAATCTTTTTAACATTCAATAACTTCTCATCCCCCAAAGAATAAAAGATGGTGTCATCAGCGAATTGCAAATGAGAACTAGATATTCTATCTCTCCCTATCATAAAGCCCTCAACCAAGTGACTCTCCTTGGCCCTCATCACAAGTCTACTCAATCCATCCACCACTAAAGTAAACAAAAATGGCAAAAGAGGATCACTGTATCTAAGACCCTTAGATACTTTTGAACTTACCCCTAGGCTTACCGTTCAACATGACTAAGAAATTCATGGATTGCAAACATCCTTGAATTCACCTTCTCCATCTCAACGCAAAGCCTATGGATTCCAAAACAAAGTCCAAGATTCCAATCCACATGATCATAAGTCTTCTCAAAGTCAATTTTGAACACAATACCCTCCAATCTTCTAGCCCTATAATCCTCTGCCACCTCATTGGCCACTAAAGCCACATCCAAAATCTATCTTCCTTTAATAAAAGCACCTTGATACCCTGAAATGGTGTCACTCAACCCTTCCCTAAGTGTTAGTGATAACACTTTTGCAATGATTTTGTCCTAACTTGTAACGAGACTTATTGGCCTGAAATCCTTAATCTTCAAGGAATTCTCTTTTTTCGAGATTAAGCAAATGAATGTAGCATCTATAATTGCATTAATCATCCCCATTATTGAAAAATTCCGTAAAAATTCTCACCAAATCATCTTTCACCACATCCCAACATTCCTAAAATAAAACCATAGTGAACCCATCTGGCCCAGAGCTTTCTCTTTGCTACACTCAAAACACCGGAATCTTAATTTCCTCCAACTCAAAAGGTCTTTCCATCTAATTAACTTTCCTCTCATCTAAAGGACACCAATCTAAACCCTTCAACCTAGGTCTCGAATATTCTTATGCCAAGTACAACTTAGAAAAGAAACTAATAATCTCTCTCTCAATAACCTCCTCTATAATCACGCCATTCTCAAGTACCAATTTATCAATGATTCTTTGTATTTCCAATTTGCTACTCTATGAAAGAATTTGGAATTATTGACCCCTTCCTTTACCCACTTAAGTCTTGATTTTTGTCTCCAACTAATCTCACCTTTAAACACAACCTCTTCAAACTTATTCCAAAGATCCCTTCTTTCTTTTCACAAAATCTCATTCAATCCACCTCCTCCTTTGATCTTATCAAGATCTTCAATTCTCTCTAAAATCTTTTTCTTTGTAACATTGATATCTACAAACTCCTCTTTATTCCACACCTTCAACTTTTGTTTTGAAAACTCTAATTTCTTCATAAACTTATATCCCTCCCATCAACTAAAGTTGCCTTCCCCCACCACTCCTTGATCTTTTTCCCTAAAAGCCTTTTGTTCTTTCCACATATTTTCAAACCTAAAAGGACATGGACCCCATATCACAACCGAATTATCAAGAATAATAGGACAATGATCTAACACCACTCTAGGTAAGGCCAACTGCCTAACCCCCAAAAAACCAATCCTCCCAATCATTTGTGAACAAAAATCTATCTGACCTCTGGCAGAAAATGTCACTCCTAAAATTGGGCCGTGTGATTCTTTGATTGAGAGCACATCAATTTCACTTGAATAATTTCTGTCAATTCAAAAGGTGAGAAGTTAACGACAAGAGTCAATTGAAACAATGCTCAAAGCTTGGGGAGCAATTTATTGAATTTAAAACTGGAGGGAGTTGATTGCAATTTGACAAAAAACTTAAGAGGGGCGATTTGTAATTAACCCAACAAAAGAGGGTCCAAGCTCCATAATCCATATGCATGGGGTAACAAATAAAAAATGACAAGAAGATAGTATACAATAATATAGAATAAGGTTAATTACGATCATTTATAATTGACCTTGGCAAATTTTTCATACTTTAAAAATATAGCACAATAATTTAATCATCATTGCTTTTAAAAAGGTGTTTCCCTATATACATAATCGTTCAATTAGTCATCAATGTATCACCCACTCAGTTATGCACCTCACCGGAGGATGAAATAGTTATTGGCCAGTGCGCCGAAAGTTACACAGACCTGGTCACTTATCTCTCCGCCATCCCCCTCTCACTCGCTCATTTTGGATAGGTGTGAATTGATAAAACAAGCACATTTACATTTATTTATTTTCAATTAATTTTGATATTTTAAATTCTGATCCAGATTTTTATATAGACCTCGTGTGTTATTATACAGTGACTTAAACTTTACACTAACAAAATAACCTCTACTCTTTTTGAAAAGTCCAAAATGACATTGATATGTTCAAAATCTATTCGAATACATCCATATCATTTTTGAAGCCTATCCAGCAGTTCATAGTCATTTAGGTACGAGCCTATACTAGTTGATATGATAAGAAAATATTATGGTTGACATAATTAAATATGGTTAAAAAATATTTAAAACT